>CAJNJA010082598.1:0-20745 GCA_905231915.1 Symbiodinium necroappetens | reverse complement strand
GTCGTTGTAGTCATTGGAGCCGACAAGAGTGCTGGCATCAGTTCAATCTGTCAAGTTGGGCAAGCACCTCCACAGGAAAACATACACCATGACAATGTGCCCCCAGACATTTGCAACCTGATAACAGCCAGCCTCAAATACCCGAGCATTCGATATGTCCTTCTGGCCGCATGGTAGTGGAAATTGCCAGTCACGTACCTCCCCAGGAAAACATACACAATGACAAGAGTGGGCAAGTACCTCCACAGGAAATCATACACAATGACAATGTGCCCTCAGACATTTGCAACCTAATAACAGCCGGTATGCTGGTGAGTTGACCAGCACCGAGGCCGAAGCCTCGGTATGCTGGTAACCAGGCACAAAGGCCTGGTAGACCGAGCACTACAGCCGAAGCTGCGGTATGCTCGGTAATGCAGTCACCAAACCAAAACGGTAAACCACCCTAAACCTAGACAAAGCACTGAGGCACCCGGCACAGGCAAAAGGATCTTCAGCTTGTCCAATGCGACGATGACATGCATGGTCGCATAGCGGGTTAGGCCAGGGTTAACTTATGGCTTAGAGAAGAAGGCTTTGTCAGTGTTAGGGTCATACTATTTAGGATCAAGTTATGGCTTAAACAGTTGTACAACAAAATTAGGTCTTACTGACTGTTTAGGGTTATACTTGATAAAGTACAGTCAATGTTAGGGTCTTAAACAAAAACAACGCCCACAAAACCATCCAGCAATGAATCCTTTCTTTCGACCGTCTCCTGCCCCCCCCCCACCCGCCGCCCCCCCCCCCACCCAAACCCGAACCACCCCCATATTTACAAGTCTTATTACGTTCAATATGCAGTTAATAGACAGTCAACATACTACATATATACTATAGCTAACAAAGAGGCCAGCTCCTTCGCTCCTACCAGAGCAAAGGCTAGTAACATAATACACCAAAACAGAACATACGATAATAAGGTAATATCATGCAATATAGTATGCGTGACCTTGCCGAACCATAGATTACTGAAATCGCAGGGGCCCACAGATGGGATTTCGACACTCAAGCACGGGTATCACCAGATCACAGACAAGGCTAATGATAAGCATTACAATGATACTATGCGAAACTATATTATATTGCATTACACTATATCATTCAATTTATATGCACAGACCGCTGTTTTGAAGGTCGCCGGATGCAGTCGGAAGTGTGCTGCGTGGAGGTGATCTCCGCTATCTCCGAGCACGAGCCGACCGCTTGCCTTGGCTTGTATTGTTTTCTAGCATATCAGAGTACATTAGAGTATATCATATTGTATTACACAATAGTATGTTATTTCGAAGTTTGAAAACTCAACCTTGACAAATCTTGAAGACCAGCTTAACTCCACCGTGCCTCAACCGAGGCCTCCTGAGCTTAAGCTTGCTCCGGCTACAGACCATGACAAGACGAAGACATGGACTTTAGAATCGCACAGCGCCAAAGAAGCACACGGGCGGAGGTGGCCCGCAGGAGGAGTACAAATTAAAAACCGTGCAAGTGGCACCAGTAATTGCTTACAATCCTAGCAAGAAGCGATAAGCAACATGCTAGCCAGGAGTCGGCCGCAACTATTACGTCTTACGACGTGCTGATCTGCACAGATGTTGCTTGCTCAGACTTGCGTGCTCAATAGAACGGCACAGCACATGCTTCAATGCCATACTTCGAAGGCAGATGCTTTCCCAATGAGGTCTAAAACCGATCCCCTAAACCCTACTACCCCAAACGCTGAACCCCGAAATCCGGCTTCCTGCACATGAGGTGCCGGTCGACGACTTCGGCCTTGAGCGCGGTACCTGCCGTCAGCAATGCATAAATGTGAAAACCTTAGGGTTCAGAGTTTAAGGGTTTTGGGTTTAGGGCTTAATAATCCTTTACAAGAGTTCGCGTGACTGTGCTGTAGGCATTGAAGAAGATTCGACAAGGGCTTGAAAAAAACTACTTCATCCTAGGATGAAAGCCTTCGCTGCTCGAACTCCATATGGCACTCCTTCAGGTAGATCCTCCTGGCAAAGCGACGCGCTGGCACGACTGAGTCCCCTCCTAGGCAGAATGCCAATGCAAGCAAAAGTATGGAGAGGGAGGAGGGAGAGGAGAGCGAGGCGTCGGACTGGACATAGGCACCTCAACTTTGTCTCGACGGAAAGACTTTGTCTCCATACCTTGGCACAGCAGACAGTACTGTCTCTTCTGATTCTGGGACAGCGGAAAACATGCGTTGAATGTCACCAGAAGGGACAAAGTCACCCACGCCAATCCGTATCACAACTAAGCTTCGGGCGGTCCACGTAGAGAACACCATTGAGCATGTCAACTGCATGCTGGATTTGCCTTGCCTGGACTCGTGAGTTAACCAACGAACAAAGCTTTCGCACCAAGCTATGCTCAGAAGGGCACATGTGGCCAATAACTAGCTGAGGATTGCTTCGGAAGGAAGCTATCGGAGCTTCGCACAACTCTGGCAATGCGGCTGGTGGCTTTTGGGAAGCTCAAGCAGACACACCAAAAACATGTTCGAACCAGCTCCTATATGACGAGACAAAAATGCAAAATTCACTCGAAAACGATGGTTGAACTTGTGGGTTGTGTTTGGGTCTGGGTCAGGGTGAACTTTTAGGTGGCGTTTGGGTCAAAATTAGGGTGTTCCCGATGAATGCCCTATCCGACGGACACCCGTTCTTGTATGTGTCTGTGTGCACGCACATTGCATGTGGTTTGTGCGTGTGTGCTTGTGTGCTTGTTCGCTTGGTCCATAACATGTGCACGGACTGGGGGTGGCAGAGAGAGAGAGATGGAGCAGGGTAGGGGAGGGAGGGGAGGGCAAGGGAGGGGAGGGAGGCATGCAGGCGGGGGAGGGGGAGAGAGTTAAGTGCGGTACAAAACTACATTATGCATTACACTACTACCATGTACAGGATCATACAATAACAGACAGTAGAATAGAGTGCGAAGAAGTCTACCCTTTCCCCCACAGATGCCTGCCAGCCTTTGGCCATGAAGCTCACCGCCCGACCTTCCTCGCTGAAGGCCTTTACCTCCACCTTGCAAGCAAATCTAACTGACACGAGCCACGGCTGGAGCTGATGAAAAAAGGAGCCTGACTGTCAGGCTCTCAACAAAGCGACTGCCGAGCACCCATGAAAACCTCGAGTCGACAAGCCGGACTCAACTCAAGCCTCAGGCGAGACAAACGGCAGAAGCAGAAAAGCAACGGACATGGACGGTTTCAGACGGCACAGGACCAAAAAAAGTCTTCAGGGGAAGGACGAAGGGCGGCACCGGCGCAGTGGGGCATGGGCAGACTGCAGTCTCGCCATCCCACCGTTGTCTGAGCGCGATCCGAAGTTTCAGAGTTGCAGTTTCCAGTCCAGTATACGCATCACGAGACAACAAGAGAAGGCGCACTTCCACCGTGCCTCAAGCGGCCGTCCAACCACGGCTTCGTATCCGGGCACAGAAGCCGACCTGGCCATTATCTCGTCTTGCATCAATGAACCCATGAGCCTAGCATCAAAGAATCCTTCCAATCTTAGTTACTCTGAGTTCTATAAGTTGAGACAGGAGGATGAAACCGGCTGGGAGCCGGAACACTGCCATGCGCAGCTGACTTTTCTCAATCGTGGCTTCACCGCCCAGCTGCTCTGTCTACACATGATGAAAACTGAATGGCAAGATGTGAAGCACAGGCCATCGAAAATTCATCGAAAACTTCAGCAGCACACGGCATGGTGCAAAGACCAGTCCAACGGAGCTTCGGCATGCTGCCGAAAGATCAACCGAACATTGCCGGGAGCTGGCAAAAGAAGAGCAGTCGGCTGTTGCTGCTATGCTGCCGCTTCCAAGGCAATTAGAGAAACTTTCTTCCTACAACAACTGGCTGGCTTGCAGCTTATGTACGATCGCACTGACAAGAGCCAACTCCGCAGACCCCCGGTTGAAAAGACGCGCAAACCGAAGATGGTCGGATCTGCTCCTTTGATACACTGCGGGCGTCGTCAAAGCGCTGCGATCAATTTCCTCGGCTGCAGCTCGGGCGCGTGGGTCTTGAGAACAGGGCTTTGGGGTACGCTATCGTCCAATTGTGTAAGGGACTACAGTGACTACTGTCACGCTTTGTGTCCTGCTGATGTTCCTGCGACACTCTTCCTCAACTTCTGAACATTCTCCGTCTCGCCGTGTTATTGGCAGTATAAACATATGCCGTCTTCTTGTGATGGCTATTGGCACGACTGACGATGTTGTCAGTCTTTCAACCTGCTACAATGCCAGTCAGAGCCAGGGGCGTACAACCAGAACGATAAACCTCCGATGCTTGCCGTTTTCTAGCATGACTGAGGTGCATGAAACTCAACATGCAGTTTGCTCCGATTGCGCTTTCTAGTTCATCGAGAGTTTGATAATGTTGCCATGGCTCCCGACAACAGATGGCCGTAAGGACGAATGATAGAAGCAGTAGCATCATTAGTCTTCCGACAGGTCTGCTCAGCATCATCAGCCTGGTATATGCTTGCACGAGCCTATGGCAAATCGCATTGTTGGTACTGCATTCTTTTTCTTTTACGGACCATCGTCGTTTCATGGTTGCAGTTATTGCTTCGACGCAAGCAGCAGCAGCAACAACACAATCATTGCAACGACGAGGACGACAACAAGCACAATGACAAGGACGACAACGACGAAAAAAATACAAGCACAACGACGACAACAACAACAACAACAATAAGAACAAGAAGAATAGTAAGAACAAGAACAAGAAGAACAATAAAAACAGTAACAAGAACAAGCACAAGCACAGGAACAAGACGAACAACAGCAGCAGCAGCAGCAGCGGCAACAGCAGCCACAACGGCAACAACAGCAACTGATGATTTATGTGATGATGTAACGGCGACTGAGAGATGCTGAAACTTCATGACGGAGCGGATGCAACATGAGGTGCCATACACTGCCTGGAGGCCCCAGTTCACCGCGCAAACGCCTCGCTGCATTGAGAGACATATCCCGCGGAACTCCTGCAAGGAAGGTGGGGGTTGTCCCAAATCTGGGTGTCATCTTTAGGGGTCCAGACTTTACTCGAACTGTGCGAAGAGAGGAACGCAAACTGCGCTGTGGGTTGCAACCGAAACCCTTCCCCCGCCTACTCGTTGCTGCAGGTATTGCAGGCATTCTGCAAGGTCGCTACCTGCAGCTACGGATGCTAGGGCCTCTTCATAATTACAAAAAAATCTTGACGTATATAATCTCGGAATAGTGCTTTGCAGCAGAATCGGGTAGTTACTATAGTGCGAGCAGTCAGCAATTGGGGGGGAGGAGGAGGGACTGTCCAGACTTGCAGCTCGGCGATTCCTAGCCCTAATCATGCAGAAAAGGCCCTTGTCAAGCTGCGGTCTTCCCCCTTCAGGGATTGCATGCTCTTCTGAGCTGCCTGCAGCCACGAGCTCCGACAAAGCTCGGCTACAAAACGCAAGCTCGCAGGTACACTGATCTGCACCCTGGCCTCCCACGATGCCGATCGGAGGGGATCAGCATCATCGCCTTGCGGAAGCATGCCCGGAAAGCAGAGGCATTGCAAAACATAGAAAGCAAGCCCGCGGAGCCTTTCAACACGGGCCGTGCCACAAGTTCTCGCCAAGTGGCGATCAGCAGCAGCGGCATCGCCCGCCAATAACATGTCTACGGTGTGGCGGAGGAACCTCAAGAATGTAGCCATCCAGCAATGCATGAGGACTATGGAAGCAGCTCTTTTGCTTCTCAGGTCTGGACACATCCATCGTGGAGATCCACTTCTCGGCTGGCTTTGCCTGCACTGAATCCCGATATCCGACAGGGCGGGGCTTCCCCACACCCACGCGCAAAGGAACCGATTTGGGCCAAAGTGTCGTTGGGATCGGAAAGCTCTGCCCATGCAGGCGGAAATCCTCGGTCTGCTTAGCATCAAGGCGAAGCTTGAAAGGGGGTCCTCAACTGGTTTGCAAGAGAAGGCACCACAGGAGAGCATCAGCGGCATCATGGCCACCACGTTTCTCTGCCAATTCAGCAAGTCAACCCCACTCCCAAAAAAACCGGCGAGCAAAAGTTACAGAAAGGACCGGAACGGCCACGGGGCAGCCACCTAGCCTGCTGCCAGCTGTGGGGAGCAATCAACGACGCTCCTTTTCACCAACACGGCTGCTTTGAGCGGCTCTTCAAAGAAAAAGACGACTCAGACTTTGGCATAGTCACCCCTAACCCTAACCCTAAACGGCCCTAAATTCTAGGCCCTAAACCCTCATCCCAAACCCAACATCAGTCGGAGGGCCAGGTCCAGACCGAGCGCGAGATGCAAAGCGAGCGACAGCCTGCACCGCGGGAAAAAGGCGAGGTTGGGTCCATACTTTACTCTACTATACTATACACTACTGCTCTACTCCACTCCACTCTACTCCACTCTGCTCTACTATACTATACTATACTATACTACACTAAAGTACAGTACAATACAATATGACATGGCAAGATGAACTAAGTCCACATAACTTGGAGCACTTTGACGAAATCAAAACCTTGCTCAAACCCGATGGAGTATCCACAGCTTCGCACCTACTCTGCAGACAAGAGCCGGCAGTATCAGACATCTGCAATGGCAACATGTGACCCTGTCAGAATGTGGTGCTGTGGACTCAGAGGACCTCGTGGTTGTTGATCAATCGCTCTGCCGCTTCTCGACGGGCCTGTGCAGACGAGGTGTTTGTGTTTGCAATCCTCGTCTTAGCCTTTGTAAACGTGATGCGACGACAAGTGATAGATTCGTTGAGCAAGGACCCAAGGCAACGGATGCTTCGAAGTTTCACACGGTCCTTCGCGAGATTGCATCTCAGACGGCCAAATGCAAATCAGTAATTGCAATGTGCTCAGGCACCTCAGCGGATGAGATCCAAGACCACTCGGGCTCGATGGGGTCTGCCTGGAGCGGGAGCCTGGATGAAGGGAAAAGCACCTGAAATACTTTCCAAATGCCCATAGTGGCAATCATCGGTGCGAACCATCGCCGCACATTGCAGCTAGAGTGTGGTTTACAATACCGCATCGACTGCATTGCATTGGTTTCTGTAGGTTCGTACAAGCTCCTTTACAGGTTAGCGGCCTGCGTTGACCAAGCGGCCGCAACTATGCACCTATACTACAAAAGAGCACACACAAAAAAGAAAAGCACGTCAGGAGGCTTCCAAGCATGACCGTCGATGTCGTCTCGGGCGGCCTGGACGAAGCTGAACATCGGCTGGAAGCTGTATGCACATCTCCTTCCTCTAGAATCTAGAACGCGTCCAAACTTCTGGGCGGTGCAAGAACTCAGACTCGCTGATCGCTCCGGCCCGGCGTTCGTGCAAAGGAACAGCGTCGCCGAGACCCTTCACCGTCTTCTTTTTCTTGCACCACCAAGCTGAGACAGCGAAACTATGCCTGATTCATGCAGGAGATCCTAGACCGCTCAACCCCTGAACCCCAAGACCATAAACCCCTAAACCCCAAACCGTTAAGACCTAAACCCCGCCAAAGCCTAAAACATCTTCGAGACGGCCTTGCCGCCGGCTTCTGCATTGCAGCCGCCGAGTTGAGGAGGCAAGTCCTGTTAAGGGCCCATCCACAAGTATGTGGCTACCAGTCTGTTCTATACTCTGCTACTTTATGGAGATGCGTTTGTTGTGATTTTCTCAGGAATAGTGCAGGAGTCCACGAAAGTAACCCAACAGCAGCACCATAGTGTGCCAAGCTGCTAGGCATGAAAGATATCGATCCTTATGCTTCGTCGAAGCATTCAAGGCATGGTGGTAAGCCTCTCCGAAAGGTTATCTGCATCATCACCATCACCACTGTCGTTCTCCTGTTCCTGGTCGCCATCGTCGTCACTGCCGTCCTCGTCGGCTTCGAGGTCGTCATCGCCTTCGTCCTCCTCATCGCCATGATTATCAACTTCACGTCCTTCATCATCATGACTATCACGGCCACCACCCTAGCCATTACCACCGCCGTCGCCACCACCGCTACTATCGTCGGAAGAAGGGTCAGCATGATCACCGCCATCATCATCATCAGCAGCAGCAGCAGCATCATCATCTTCTTCTTCTTCATAATCATCTTCACCAGTTCGACCATCCCCATCATCATAGTAATAACCTATCAGCACAATATCACAGGAACTACCGCGTCGACGATCACCACAACCATAACGGTGACCATCCTCATCACGATGACCAGCATCAGTATGATTCTGATCTGTTGTTGCCATGGCTTAGTAACTAGTATTTGTTTCTGCTACTCGCACTGCAAGCGCTCTAAGCATGCTTGTACTTGCCGAAAGCAGGTTGTCCAAAAGCACCGCAAGCGATTTTGGAGAGCAGACAGCTGCGAGTCAGAAGTGCGACCTGTCAACGCAAGTTCGCCTAATGCGTGTATTGCAGGCTGTCATGTGCATGGGTGTAGTAGTCGGATTTGGCTGCCCTGTAGCTCGCCCGCCTTAGCATTGGTGGAGGAACCATGACAGAAGGCAAAGCATTTATGGTTGGCTTGGTAAGCCACTACACACCGAACAGCGTGTAAATGTGCGTCGCTTCCGTCTATCTCCCTCTCTATCACTCTCTCCTTTCGCGACGCAGCCTTTCCTGCGACAAAACTATGCCTGTCATAATCGGGCATGAAGACAAGGCTGAAAGCGTAGCTTCTTAATTGCCTCTTCGTGATAGACACAGCAGACATCCGATGACTGAGTAAAAGCAGCCCGTCAGATGCACCTATGAGGACAGTTGTTTAAGTCTTTGTTTAAGTCTGTTAGCTACGAACCTTTGCAGTCTGACCATGAACTCACGTCATCTGCACTGCCTGGGACGCCCCCTGCCTGCTAAGCATAGAGGGCGGCCCATACTTGTCTGCAACATCACTCCCTAACGAAGCCGCTCGCAGCCCTGAAGTGCCTGGAAGCTTGAAAGCCACAACTCAGCCCAGCAGGACGTCGTCCATTCTGATGGTTTCTGTATTTTGCGATCTTTGCTGTCATGTGGCGATTCCATTGCATCAAACCAGGCGTTGATGGCCGGAAAAGCCGCTCGATCCCGAATGTTGTAGCCCTGCAGACAATTTGGAATATCAGCTGCAGTTCTGAAGCAAGAACTCTGAGGTCTTCCTCTCTTGCAGCAGATGCAAGAAGCCAGTCGACGAAACAAGTCACTCACACAGAGATGGAGACATCGACATGGACATAGACAGAAACATTGACATATGCTACATGATCCTACATATGAGCCATATGAATATGTACATATACATAATGCAATGCAATGCAATGCAATACAACAAAATATCATGAGATGCGACATCATATGCTGCACAGTACTACTATGGTCAACGCAATGTATACATGTGACTGTATGCAATGTGTGTATATGTACGTATACGTATTTATCTCATCTGTGGCTCTGCATAAACGTATATAGAGGGACATACATCCGGGGCTTGCATGCTTGAGTATCTGTGCGTGTCTGTGTCCTTGAAGTAGGCCAGCGAGGCAACAGCTCTCTCAATGAAGGGCGCATACCTCAGAAGAAACAAGAAACGGTGCAGATGGGGGCTTAACGGCCATTTCGCTGACGTATCAGTGTTCGGTTGTGTAGTAGATCCGGATGAACGATCTAGCAAGGTTATCCGAAAGCGCATGCTACCACAGACTTCGCCTTATTGGCTGAATAGTGTGGGCAGATCACCTCCAGCACAGTTGCGGTGCAATGTCCTGATATCAGATGTTCTTCTGCCTCGCTTTCTGGTACTGCAGGCCTGCTGCTCACTTTGAAGTTAACTGGAAGTCTGATTGCCAGATCGTGCATTCAAAGGCCAGGTGCCGAAGGTAAATCAAAGATGTCCACGGGTGTGTCAAGGTAGTTTTCCATTAGTTTGTCGACCTGCTGCACTTCTAGGATCTGAGGATGGCGCATGATATCAACCAGCGAGAAGCGATCGCCAAGAAAGTATGGCCCACTGCTCCTGGAGCTCAGAGTGTCCTCCACCTGATCTGCTGGTAGAAGCAGCTTGGCTGTGTCTGTTGGGACAGATCCGTCGGACTCTGCAATACATCTCCACGTCTCTAAGTTACCAAGGCATGATACAAAAAAAGTACATCCCATTCATCCCTGAACCCTGACTGAACCCTCTCACCTTTCACCCTCGCATTACCTTTCTCGTGCCTTCCGCAGGGTTCGCTCAAAGTCGGGTCGCCCCCCACCACGGCACAGCCACCCCAGCCAGGCTGAGAAGAGCTGCCGCTCCAAACGAAGCAGATTCCTTTGAGGGAGGTAAGAAATGGTTGCGCGAAGATGTGAGTGCAAGGATGAAAGGATGGTGTTCATGTTGATGTTTCTCTTGCTGTTGCCCTTGCTCTTGCCGTTGCTGTCGTTGTTGCTGCAGTTGGGGCTGTTGTCGTCGTCGTCGTGGAAAACTCAAAAAACCATGCCTTCTGCAAAGCACAGGGTATGCTGCCTGAAACCGCACCCTGCTTGCGACTGTCGCTAAAGTACACAGTGTCTTTCCTAAGCGCGTCTTGTGTAGTCTCATCCGGAACCCGACGAAAGCTTCTAGGATCAGGCCTGACTCTACAGTCTAGGTAGATCTTGCAAGCCTGGCTGACAAGACCTTGAACCAAGATGACAAGACAACATCGCAGTCCCGCCAAGTTGCGTGCTCTGAGCATCGTCAAAGGGGTCTAAGGACTGCAGCAGCTGAGGCTCAGCAGGCTTGTGCCGGACAAACATTCAGCGAAACTCATGCTTGAAGGATGCACTAACAATCCCGGCCTGATCAACCTCCGAGCTTGCGCCGTTCATTCGCAGTATACCTAGTGTGTATGTGAGCTTGCAGCTGGATGTGGGCTTCTTACTTCAACGAATGAGCTTCTAGTCACCCATGTTAAGTTGCAAAGCCGAGTCACGTTCTATAATGGCATCAGATGACCTGACTGCTACAACATGTGCTTTTATCTGGCTGAGATAAGAGCTACCGAACCTGCACGTCGACGACTCGGGTAGCTACAGGCAAGATGACGGCTTCCAGCAATTTTGAGCATCCTGGAAATTTTTAGCATTGGCAAGAGCATCCAGGAATTCGTTGGATTGTCCTCAACGGTTTTCGGAAAGGAGTGGAGTCCAAAATCTCTGACCGCATATAATGACACCTCCCTGTTCAACCTGGTTTTGTCGAGTGCGGCTACGGCATCAGCGGTTTGTCCCAAAAACCCAACCGACACTGTTCCACAGATTGAAGGATCGGTCATTGGCCCATTGTCAAGTGGAAAGCAACGCGGGCGTCCAAGAAACACCCAGCAGCTTGAAACCTATGAAAACCTGACGTCCGCTTGCGCATAGATTGCCCAAGCCTGCCCCTTTTCAGCCCGACACGTAGACTTATGCATTTGGCAGGGACTCCGGCCTTAATACTTCGCCGTCGATAACGGCCACAGGAATCTGCCCGTTTGGCTGCAACGCAAGGAATTCCGGCGGCTTGTTGCCATAGCAGGCCATGTTGACCTAGGCCGAATATGACCAACGGCATGCACAAACACGACCATCTGCCCAGACCCGCACTTGCAAGAGCGTCCACCTTGTGATGCCTATAACACTCGCAAAACAGCTGAAGACTGCTCTGGCAAACAAAGCGGCCCGCTTGACGTTGTAGGGAATCTGTTTCTCCTCAAGCAGAAGCCACACCTGCTCGACTGGGCTGCGCCTAAGGGCCTTAGGCGTGCATGATCTGTTTAAAAGCTCCACCTTGATAGTTTTAGCAGTTGAACAATCTCTAAGGGCTTACCGGAACCATGAGCATGCCAGCCTTGTGGCAGTATGGACACCAAGATGCGGTATCTCGGTAGAGAGTCACGCGCTTGGCGGAGTCAGAATCCTGCACAAACCATGAGGGAAAGGCTGACGTCCGAAGTCAAGAGCACCACGTTCAACGCAAGTCACGAACCGCTGTTCAAACTTCAACAAGTTTCCTGGGCAACGCAGGCAAAGAGTGTCCGGGAAACCGCGCAACCGAACACACGGCGACCAGGGAAAGCCCAGCAACGAAAGCGCACCAAAGACCGTCGAGGACTCTTCCTTCAACTACAAAGCGCTCATCTTGAACATAGTCCGCCTTGTCGAAAACTCGGAGATTCGCCATTGCATTGGCAACCTGTCCCTTCGACAGCTTCGACCGGAACTCCTGCAAGGAGCCGGGACGCAAATGTTTTTGCAGAGCCAGGAGCAAGACGGGCGTAGAATCGTGAACCCAGGCTGGGAAAGGCAGTGATAGTTGAATCGAAGCCACGAAAGCTTCAAACCCCCCCCCCCGGTTGCACCACTACACCACGCGCCTGCCCCCACACCACAATAACTAGTGTACTCTTGCTGCTTTACTCTGCATATCTATTACAAGCATTATTGCTCTTACTATTATTACTATGTTGCTTGTTATCATTATCATTGGCAGCAGTTGTACTCTTATTAATATCATGATCCTTCTTCAGCTAGACTCCTTGTTTATGAGGGAGCAAGGCGAGTGGCTCCACGAATGTTTGAGTCACAAGGTGCCGCGAGCTTCTCCACCCTTGCCGATTAAATCTTAAATCTTGAGTCGAACGATAGCGGCACATCGTTGGATCAATCACCCTGCAAAGCAGAAGCCACGATACTGATCGAAATGTCAAAAATGCCTCCCCGCCACACCCCTCCCAACCCCCCCCCACCACCGCAATGATATTCCCCAAAAGGAGAAGGAGATGGTGATACGTCCACCCGCCTTCGTCGATGGAGGAGGGGCCCATAGCCACAGGCTCAGGCAGCGGAGACCGCGCTGCGGAGAACTATCCATTACACTCCGTTACAGGACCCGTTTCCATGGGAAGTTTCAGCGCAGTCGGCCTTCTCCTCTTTGGAGGACTTTGCCTCCAACGCGGCCTGAAGATCTGCCCACGACGGCGCGTGATCTTCAACTGCCTGGGCACCGCATCGCGGCAGAAAGGAAGAAGGCGAGCACCTAAAATCTCTGATGTCCTTGCGCCGTCGAGCCGCCACGGCACCACCGCCGCCGCCGCCGCCAAAGAATCGCATGGGGACGCGGGATGGAGCTGCTGTCACAGTGCCTTTCCGAAGAGCACAGCTTACTCTTATAATGGCGATGTGCAGGGAGCAAAAAATGCATTGCCGGCCTCGTGGCCCCACCTGAGACAAGTTGGGCCGAGGGGTGCAGTGAAACCCAGCTAAACCCAGAGATTCCAGCATTCCTGTAACTCGAGTTGTCTATCAAAGGCCACAGCATGCTTTCCCAGTCGAGACACGTGGAATCTCATGCCAAGCTTTTCAAGAACGTTTCGCACAACACCCAAAACAAAGCACGGACTTGAGGAAACGCTGACTCACGCTCCCAAGCTCAGCCAGGCTGCAAAGGCTTTGCGGACACCGATGGCTGCAAGCAGCGTCACGAAGAGGCGGTGCCGAACCATGAAGACGTCAGTGTTTACCAGCAACTCCCTCGATTGATAATTCTAAAAGCATTGTCTGACACTGACTTCGACGAATTTGATCAGGTTTGCACTGCATGTCTTTGGGTCAGGTGGATAAATTGTACCAGCATCCAAACATACCAGAAGCTCGCAGCTTTGAGCAAAGATCATCGGATCACGTCGTTGCACCACGGCCATGAACGTGCGGAATTTTCTGGAGCACTGGCTACAGGCTGACTCGAAAGCAGAACATCCAAGACGACAGCCCTCGACATCCAGTGTCGTCTTCTGATCGAAGCTCTCTCCCGTGCTCTCCGTGACTACGACTGCGCTATGCCTCGGGATTCCGGAAAAGAACCGTTGTTCTGCTGATGCATTATGCATCAAGTCTGAGAAGTCCATGGTGAAGTCACGTTCAACGTGCCAGGGGTGCCTCTCCCAAAAGAAGGCCTCCGCACAACCTCCAACGCACACTTCTCACCGGAGCTTCGCGGATTCATGGCCAACTTCAGCCAAAGATGTCTGCGACTGCTCTGTATCTTTGCTTGCCGGGTCCCATCTCCCTCTCTGCGGCACCTTCTTTCGGTGTCACGACCGGGTTCACGAGCACCGTTGGCTTCAGAGGCCGGTGCTCCTTGCAAGTCAAGAGCTCAATGCTACTATAGTATCTTACGGTATACTATAATATCTTATAGTATCTTATGGTATACTATAGTATCGTATAGTATCTTATGGTATACTATAGTATCTTTGGTATCTTATGGTATACTATAGTATCTTATAGTATCTTATAGTATATTAGCTGCAGAAGCCCCGCCCGACCCCGCACTGCAGCACTCTCGCCTCGCTGATGCGTGCACGAGTCGACAGGCGCTCGATTGCTTCCTCCGATTCGCCGATCGCCACCTTCGGCAACATGCACTGCTTCCTTTATCCTATGAATTGGAGGCCGCAGGCGACCTTTCACTCAGCAACACTAGCAAGAGCAACCCAACGCGGTCTTTGCTCACTTCGGCTGAAGTTTTGTCGACAAACCGTCCACGTTTCCCGGCAACCCGAACTTCTCCAGGACTCGGCCTCCTTGCACCTCCGTACCCTTTGGTATGCACTCACCCAAAGAGTCCAGAAGGAGGAGGCCGCGGTCCGTCTCTGATGGCCGTCCTTTTTATTGCTTGGTAGAAGCAACCTTTGTTGCCGTCGTCGCCATTGCATAAGGTGGCGACACCCTCTGGATCTCGTTTGTGCAACATAGAGGCCCACAGCCAGCATCATGAGCGTTCTTGTAAATTGGGATGCTTCTGTGCTGGCTTACAAAATGTTACGATACTCGTGGCACGAGCCTTTGGGGTACCTGTGCACTGTAAACCGGCCTTTACTGGCATGGTTTCTTGGACTTGGGCGCGCGTTCCTCACGAGATGCGCTGTCCAGGCATTCGCTAGCACCCGCACGCGCGAGGGAAGCGGAAAACTGTCAGGACCTCATCTGTCTCACAGGACCTAGCTCCAAAAGTCCGTGTCTCAGGCAAATGTATCTGATTTTTCGACCTGTGATTTTGACTCGAATTGTGGGACGTGAAGTACGGCCCTCTGGCTGGAACACTGCGGTTGTAGCCCATGATTACAAGCAAATCTGCTCATCTCTGAGCAGTGTCTATTTGAATGTGTGCTCCAGCGGCTCAGCACCCAGCCATACGAAGGTTCTTGCCGAACCTGAAAGCACGTCATCCAACTTCTTTGGAAAGAGTTCCCCAACAGCACATGCGCACAAGACCGACATGTTCGAATCAGTTTTAGAATGCACCCAGAGTTCCTAGGCATCTGGCTGGGGTGCGGCAACACCCAGCGGATTGTCGCCTGCATCCAGGGCCTCCAGAGCACAATCTGCTTCCAGTGCAGTGCTACTTTCTCTCCTTCTCTGGCAGTGGCTATGCAAAGGTGCTAGAACATGATGTGATATAAACCTCTATAAACAATCTAGGTAAGGATCTACATTGCCCCAAAATCCAGGCACTCCACGTCCCGGAGCTCTTTCGCTGCGGCTGCAACCTGCGCACTGCACGGGACATGATATCCCACCACAGCTGCATAGACACTATACCCTTCGGCAGCATGGATGGGATTCATTGATACACGGTGCGGAGGGTAGCATTCTCGGAACAATCATGCCCGAATACCTCTGGTGCAGAGAAATCACGGACTTCGTCGGCTTTCAAGCCTCCACATTGGATGTTAGAAAGATTGGGCGTCGCACTCCAGGAGCAGGTTCTGAGGCTGCCGCGCAGTATCAGGCTACCAACCAACAGCGCCGTCGGCTGGATGAAGCTGGGGAGAAATCCCTGCAGAACATCTCACGATCTTGTTGTCTGACAACTAATTTGTCTGACATATGCCCCAATCGTGTGTGTTTGGCGGGACACTCGTCGTCCTAAATCTCAAACTCCCAAACCCAGAGGCGAAGATCTAAGCCCGCTGCCAGCAGCCCGCGGCTGCCCCCACTGATCGCCGCTTGCAGCTCCTCATCCGTCAGCTGCGGCCTTCACTATCAGAATTCAGCATTGCTTAGAAGGCTGCTGTGCTTTAGAGCTTCGGGTCTAAGGCTTCTTCAAGTTGCGGCTTCAGGATTCACCGTTGCATTGGGTTCCTTCAAGGAAACTCGAATGTAAAGCAACCTCAACTCGGCCGGCAGACCGGCACCTACTGGTCCGGCGGGGCAACTAGTCCGTGAGCAAACATCACTCATGCTCATGGATACGATGCTCTATGACAATCTGCTTTTGCAATTGCAAGTGAGCAATTCCCCAAGAGCTTCAATACTGGATTGCAAATTGGAGTTCCCTAGGCGCTCGACACACAACAAGATCCCGCGACGAAAATGCCCTAGAAAGCAGGCTTTTCCAGGCAAAAACCCTTTGAAGGTACAGGTCAACCTAGTTTGTCGATGCACTTTGTTGTCGTTCTTTCGTTGATTCTTTCTGAATGTACGAGTATGTCTTTCTTTCTCGTTTCATTTCCTTCGTTCTGTGCTTTCTTTCCTTTCTTTCCGTCGCTCTTTGGTTTCCGCCCCCTCCTTTCTTCACTTCTGCCTTCCTTCTGTCTGTCCTCTCTGTCTGTCCTCCCCAGCCCCAACCACCAACGAATAAAACCAAAAAAAAGCTGAACAAATGCCATCCTTTCGGAATGGTGATGGATGCCTCAGCAATGAAGCCCAAGAGCGAATGGAGAGAATAAAGACAAGCCCCAATCTGCAATACACCCAGCTGATAAGGGTCTCCTAACCTTCATCCGCGCCCATGATCCCGTGAATTTCGTGGTGAAAATCTTGGGCATGGAGACCAATCACACCTTACACTTGAGAAACCGCAATGAGGGATTTGCCCTCCCTGGTGTGCGAGGGTCGATGATTGAAGGGTATGGGCGGTATGGGACATGATAGATGCATTGATCTTTGTGGTCGCGATCATTGTGGTTCGGATGGACATTTACAGCAACTTGGCCAACGTTGCGGACTTAAAGGACTGTGTGTACGACAGCAGTGGCTACATTGTAGGCGTCGCGAGCTACAACGCCGAGGACTTCATCAACCATCAGCTTCTTCGTGTACAGCAACTTCGCCAACTTCCTCGCCGATGCAGGCTTCCATTATCTCCATCGTCTGCGGCCTCATCGACATGGACAATGCCGACTGCATCTACGTGGACTTCCCCGGTTACCAGAGAGCATGATAAGCGCCAGGTGGCCAAGGAGAACGGTTTAGGGTTCCTTAACATTTGACGTTGAGGCCCTGACGAAGCGAAAGACGTTTGGACCAAGCCTGATGGTTCAAGTGAAATCCGGCAACTTTTGGCGTGCTTCAGGTAGTGTGTGGAACACAAAGCGCACTCCTTCCGACCCACGTTTCACTACCTGCAGAATACCAGTGGAAGTTATTGACTCATCCGCAGTTCCTTGCAAACCTGGTCAATTTCTGCGTGGCCTTCCTGCAACTCCTCCAAGAAGACCTGCAACTTCTCTTTTTGGGTTTTGAGCTGCTCCCGGAGGCTGTCGACTTGACGATGTTGTTGGACATTCTTGTTACCACATCTGCCAGATATCCATCCTTCTCCTTGAGTTTCTGCCCAACTGCCACATGTCTGGGTACAGCAGCCTCCGGCTTTGGGGAGTGTTTCGCCTCCTGCTGATCCTGCAAAAGCCGAAGGACCTGCTTGAGATCGTGGCCGAGGGTCTGCTGCACGCTCCAACTTTGTAGTCCGTGCCACAAGCTTCTTGAACGGCTCTGTTGTCACATCTTGATCAAGCCCCGTGAATGGCCATCGCACCACGCACTATCCATGCTGGGCTTCAGCAAACTGCCCCACGCGACAAGGGTGAGACCAAGCATCACCATCATTGCATTACCAGCCCCGGTGCCAGCCTTGCCACACCTGCCTGGTGTTTGCGGTGCCTGTCTGCTTCTTAACCCGTCCGAACAAACAGAAGTAAAGGCGACGACACTCACAGACAGGGTGCACACGGAGTGTGTCAGCGACACCTCAGTTCCCACATGGACAAACCACGTATATTGACACAACACCGGGCTTTGCGTGGACTTTACACTTTACGCTCCCGTTGCCCTCGACTTCTTCGGCCCATACACCACCCCTTACCCGGCCTACCCTGCATGAAGAAAACGCAGATGTCAGGCAGATACGCTTTCTACAGCACTTGCTGGATCCTCCGGCCTCCGGCGCCGGGCTGCGGCTTGGTTGCGTATGCGATCAGGTTAGGATTCGCTCTTAAATTGCGCGTCCACACCCTCGGTCCAGAAAATCGCTGCCACCAACACGGCGGCGGTGGCCTTGCCCTTCTCGCCTTATTTGTTTGCTAGTTCTGCTGTCGTAATCAAGTGTCCTTGCGATTGTGGCCCAGTGCCAAGTGGCGGCACTCGTCTTGGAAGCCAGTGATTTGGGCGTGCTGGTTTTGCCCTTCCCGTCCCTGGCCTTGCCCTGGCCGTCCTTGGTCTTGCCATTATCGCAGCACTGCTCCGCAAGGCTCCTCGCTGGCTGACCGGCACGTGCTTCATTCATCAAGATGGCGATCTTCGTCGCGTAGCTCACGATGTCCATGGCTTAGTCCTGTAAGAAAGATCAAGACCTCCCGCCCCACATTTCCAAGTTCTCCAGCAAGTCGCCCTGGTCACCTGTTTTGGGAAGGGCTGAAAATCCCCATCAACATATGTTTTGGCTCAAATGTCTTGATGCTGCATCAAGTTAACGTTTGATCGAAAACTGCAACAACATCTGCCCTGATTTTTGTCGGGATTGACCTCCTGAGCCAGAGGACTTGTGCATAGATGGCTGTTAGGCTGCAAATGTCCATGCCATCAAGAAACCACTCCAACCATCTACAACGAGTCACAACCACCTTTGCCTGTGAGTGAACCCTTTGTGAAGGAAATATTTTTGGAACTGCGAATCCTGAACGGACCGCACGGGGAGACTCAGGCTCTCCACCCACGAAATGTGGGTACGCTGCTTTGGCCAGATGACCACCAGTGGTGTGTCGAGTAAGCACATGATCGATCTGTGTCATCCCGGTAGCATGAGGTCGACACTGCCAGGCATTGAATGCACAGAGGGAGTGCTTGTGGAGGAGTACCTTTAGGTTTCCCGCTGAGTCGTTTCACCGGATGTGCCTTGATGAATCTCATCGCGGTCCGCATGAAGCGGGACTCGTTGCTGCGATCTCCGATGGCCGAGAAGCTGGCCGAGCAGGTCTATCACAGCTGAGCGGCGCAAAGGCTCCCAACTCAGGAGCATCTTCGAATGCCTGTAATCCGCCCGCGCCCGTCCCAGCCGCACCTCTTCACGAAGGTGCTCCTGCTGTTTCGGACACTCGTTATGAAGCCTCGGCCTCTGCACTGCCAGTGATTAGATTAGGAGGAAGCACAAAATAAGTGCCCCAAGATCGTTCTACTGTCTCTTGAGACTCTTGACGACTGAGACACGTCTTTCGCGGCCACCTGTTGAACAGTTTTGGCCACCAAGTTGTTTCAAGGCGCCTCGGCGCAGGTAAATCAGAGCCTGCCATCACGACTGGCCGGTCCCAACAGTGGACTGTAAAGCACTCGTGGTGATGCTGGTGATGAGGGTGATGATGGTGATGAAGGTGATGATGGTGATGATGGTGGTGGTGGTCATGATGGTGATCATGGCGATGCAGGTGATGCTGTTTGCGGTAATGCCATGGCAATGATGGTAATGGTGATGTTGGCCGTGACGTTCTTTCTCGACCATGATGTAGGTGATACTACCAAATTTCAACATCACATGCACGAGCAGCACCAACATTCGGTGCAGGCCTTCTGCGCCCTGATGTGACACCAAGTGGCGGGCAGTCTGACGGTAGTGGGTCATTGCCTGCTGCAGTGGGCCATGTCAATGCTGACGACACGTCATGATGACCAGTGTGTGCCGAAGCCGAAGGCAATAGCGCCTCTTGATCCTAGTCGTGTATCACGCGTCTCATGTATATTTCGGCTCTGTCGAACAATATTCCAACCATTGCTTCTCGCACTACTACACTTGCGGTGCAATAAACATTGCTGTTGAAAGAAGCACGAGCATAGCTTAACATACTGTCTGGCCATAACGGCTGTGCAAACACCTTTTGTTTAATTACACTGACATGCTGATGAGCACTTCCCGAATTCCGAGACATACTGTGGCTAGTGTCGCGAAGATCATCCTTCCTTTGGAACCATTTGGTCACTAGGGTGATTGCCGGCAAATTGCTGTTTTTGGCGTTCGCATCTTACTGGCGATACTCTTGCCGTCCCCACGGCTACACACTGTTGTCGCTTCTGCTACTGCTTACTCCCAGCCGTACTGCTTTTCCACCCCCACAAGCAGTGCCGTGCCACTCCTTGTGGCAGCTGTAGCAGTGGCAGTGGGAGTGTAGCGGCAGTGGCAGCGGCAGTGGCAGCGGCAGTGGCAGAAGCAGCGGCAGTAGCAGAAGCAGTAACAGTGACAGTAGCAGCGGCAGTAGGAGTTGCAGCAGCTGCAGCAGTGGCAGTAACAGTGGCAACAGCAACCACAGTCGCAGCCGCAGCGGCGGTAGCGGTGAAGGTAGCAGTGGCAGCAGCAGTGGCATCGGCACCGTAGCAGTAGCAGTAGAGTGGTAGTCGTCGTCGTCGTCGTAGTAGCAGTAGCAGTAGCGGTAGCAGTAGTAGGAGTAGT
>CAJNJA010082587.1:8194-20746 GCA_905231915.1 Symbiodinium necroappetens | reverse complement strand
CTACTGCTGCTGCTGCTGCTTCTACATTAAGCTAGCTCTCTTCGTATCAAACGCATACACGTTTTCATCTGCGTCTTCAATGTCAATTAATTAGCTAATGTCAACATCTGGGACATGTAAGCATTCTGATGTAATTAATCCATTGTGACGCCACCATTATCAGCGCACTGTCATTGTTAAAGTCGCGACCTCATCCCATCCAGCATCATCATCGGCACCAGCACAGTCAGTGCGCAAGCATCATCCCCAACAACGACGCATTCACAGGCATCAGATCTAGCATTATGTAACTTTATTTCTTCCGCTATCAGTTTCGTCATTTTCGTCATATTCGCTTTCGGAATCATAGACGTCACCGTCACGGGCGTCTCATCACCAACATCGTGTTAGTTTCTTCCGTCGTCGGTCTGACCCGGTACGAACACCATCACAAGTAGCACTGCTACCATGAAAGCGAACAACATCATCCTTTTCTTCATCTTCGTCATTTCGACATTTCCTACATCCGATGCCGACCCGGTACAAACACCATCACAAGCAGCACTGCTACCATGAACGTGAACAACATCATCCTGTTCTTCATCTTCATCATTTCGACATTTCCTACATCCGCTGCCGTAGTCACCGTAGTCATTCTGAGCTTATCCGGCCACTGCTTCGCCACCACCACGAGTGACATCATCTTCGCCGCTGTCAGCACCGTCACCCAGTCTTCTAAGAGTCATGTTCTTCTTCTAGACTCAAGGTGACCTTCAATTCTGTGGAAAGTCAAAATTCTTTGTCTTTGCCGTCGCACGAGGTGCCGCATGCCATATGCCCCCTCTTGATATTATGCCGAGTCTCCAGCACCATCGGCATCAAAACCCATAGGCCGACAGGCGCCTTATTTTGCGGACGTATTTGTGTTGCCATCTTGTTCAACATGACGCTATGACCATCATAACAGCCACTTGCTATGTCACGTTCAGCCTAAGCATCCGCGTCGTTATCCTAGTTGCAGAAGTAGTGCAGCTCAGATGTAATCGCAGTGCAAGCTGTTGGAGGTCAGTGGTGGACGATGCTTATAGGTCAAAGGCGCAGCTAGAAAGTTCAAGAGTGTCGTGCTCCACGTGCTCAGCATCGCGACACTTTCCGACATGCTTGTTTACGGGTTTTTGCCTCAATACTACATGTGGCTGTCGAAGGCCTGCCAGAAGCTGTAGAAGACCAGAGTCTGGACCAGAGTGAATAATATAGGTGTCAACACTGCGAATTAAACCCTTTGTTTTTACCATCATGTGTCACACATGAAGCCCAGAATTGTGCAGGCCAAGTGAGGTTTTGTGCTACTTACCACAGATCGGTGCATCGCAAAGGCTCACGCGCAAGAAATGTGGCTCCGAGCTGGACCCTTGCTCGCAATCGGTTTTATCAAGCCTGAAGCTGTTGATATGCAACCATCACTCGGCCCGATTTATCGGCGTGTCTTCTGCGAGGTATGGCAGCAATTTGACAGTTGTTGTACGCCGAGGCTCATTAACACTTGCTTGGGCATCGGTGTGATTATACTCCTGATAGACCGCAGAAGCTGCTTGAGTCCGCAATCCGTCCATGTGGACTTAGCCACCCAACAACCCAACAATTCTAAAGCTGTTTAAGCCGCCTTTCTTCAACCTCCACACGGAGCCCTTAGCCCTACCACCCTACCTTAATCCAACTTCACACCTCTACTCCCCGAAACCTTAAACACCCATACGAGCCCTTAATGCTCATGATGTGGGAATCCCTGTAGTAATCCCAAGCCCTTAATATACTCTGAACGCCCATACCGGCCGATACCCCCCTAAAACCCTAAACCCTGAAACCCTAATTCCCTAAAGCCCTAAAACCCTAAACCCCTAAACCACTAAAACCCTAAACCCTAAACCCCTAAACCCTAAAACCCTAAAGCCCTAAACCCTAAACCCCAAGCACCATTTCTGAAGCCCCCTTTAAGGCGAAGCCGGAGCTGCCGCTTGGAAGAACTGTTCGTAGGGGCTGGGGTTTAGGGTTTTGGGGTTTTGGGGTTTAGGGTTTTGGGGTTTAGGGTTTAGGGGTTTAGGGTTTTGGGTTTTGGAGTTTAGGGTTTAGGGGTTTAGGGGGTTTGAAGTACGGTTGAAGTTCCTAGAAAGTGAACATCATCATCCGAATAAGATTAATGACTGGTAAAGGAAGCTGGATAGACTATGCAGCAGTTCAACGAAATAACGTTACAACTCGTAGCCATACACGGTTCAAGAAGCGACACTCAAATAGTGCATCGTTTGAATCGCAGCCACCATCCGGGCAGAATACATGGGTTTTGGTGGTGTGCTACCATAGTATGTGGCCGAGGATTCTCGTCGAGGAAGGGTGTCGCGGATTTCTGACGCCTTCCCCGTTTCAGAAGTTTTCCAGGTATGAGCCTTTAAGCATTCTTTTCAGCTATGAGTACGAGGAAAGATGTAGTTTTTTTGGGGTTGTGGTTCTTCAGTGCAGTTTCAGCGGCAATGCTATTTGGAGTAAGACATCCTGACAGTTATTTTTGTATCACTGGATTGGGCAGTCTTGTGCCTACGCTCCGTCGTCTTCAAGGTTCGAGGGCTAGGGATTTAAGCGCTCAGATGGTCTAACCCCCCCCCCCCAAAGCCGAATTAAACCCTACATCTTCCCAAGGCCACAGCCTCCACGGTCTGCTTACGCCTGCGCGAAGCTCGCAGTGGCTTGAGCTGCAGGCATGGAGCATGCAGAAGTTGGGGTTTAAGTTCAGGGTTTAAGATCTTTCGGGTTTTACGGGCTGCGGTATCGGAATCGTGCTGTTTAGGAGTTTTAGGGCTAGGGTTTCGGGTTCAGGGTGTGGGATAGTTGTCCTAGTAAGAATGCCAAGCCTGATAGGCTGAACTACACCATCATGCCTCCCAGCATTTGTAGGGTTTGCTTCGCCGGAGCCCCTTCTCTCCGTGTTTGGGATTGAGAAACATTCCCCATTCGATGTACTGCAAGTGCAGAACAAAACGTGCTTGGAAGAGTGTGGAATCAAACTGCGCGTGTCTGGAGAATCGGAGAAGGCTGCTCGGTGTGTCAGTGAGTCAGGCAGGCAGGCAGGCAGGCAGTCAGTCAGGCAGGCAGGCAGGCCGTCAGTCAGTCAGTCATCCGGTCTGTCTGTCTGTTGTCTGCCTGGCTGTTTGTCTGTCTGACTGCCTGTCTGTCTGTATGACTGCATGCATGCATGCTTGCATGCATGCAACTGTGTAAACTATGTATGTATGTACGTACGTACGTACGTACGTACGTACGTAGGTATGTATGTATGTATGTATGTATGTATGTATGTTTTCACATCTGCACGTATGCATGCATGCATGCATGCATGTGCGTGTATATACAAGTATTATTTTTGCATACAGATAACAAGATTTACTTCTGTGTATGTCTAGCTTGCGCTAACATGTATGCAGCTGTCAGTTAACTTGCATATTCTCGTTTGGACTTTCGCATGCTCCGAGACTGGCCCTAAACCCTTGGAGCCCCAATTTAAGTAGGAATGGAGTATGTGTCGTAGGGAGAGATCTTGCCAGGAGACTTCTTCCCTGTTGAGTGGCTTTTGAACGCTCACCTGTGCCGCATTGGCGAGATATCCTTTAGTGTCGGTGCAGTTGTGCATTCTGGATCTCAAAGATATGAGAATGTTCCAGACATGGCTACGCCTGGGTGTGAGGCAGCCACATGTAGCAACGGCAGCTCAAGAACAGAACACTTACTGTTACTGTAAGTTTTGTATGGTCATTCGGCGCAGTTTCGGCTATGTACATAGCAATCTCGAATCTGTTCTATGGTTACATGCTGACTCTAAAAGGCCAGGCTGCCCAACTGCAGTTGACCAGCGCAGCTCGAGGGCCGCGCGTACTGTATGTTTGTAGTTCGAAACTCCCGCGTGAGGGCGGAGTTCTGTCATGTTGGGCAGTTTTTGAATGTCGACAAGCTTTGTTCCACCCGAAACTTGGAATGATAGTAACGGGCATGGTAGCAGGTCTTGCGCATGCTGCGAGCCACAAGTTGGCAAGCAAGAACTGCCCGCACCATGTACATCGCAGCCATGCCTGGATGGCTGAGACCATCCTTTGCTGCCGGAATTCAAAAAAGTGCAAGGATTTGAAGGTGTCGCGATGTAGGGGTTTCTTCAGAGAAGGGCTATCTCGTTTAGAAATCATTATCCTGAGGATTTTACTTGTCTCCGACTCCATCTTAGGGTTCCTGATTTCTTAAGCCCCATATGTGTATGCATGTGTGTATATATATGTGTGTGTATTGTGTTCATTGATTCATGTAGTTGTTTATTTATTGATGAACTTAGTTTTTGCAGGGTTCAAGGTTTAAGCCTGGAAGCTTCTCTACTTGCGGTTATGGACTGAAGGCTTGAGTATTGTCACGCTTTGCGGTTTCGCTTGGCCCAAGCGCCATCGTGGTCACCCTAAAAGCCCTAACTTCCTGAATTCTCCACATCCCGAGTTAGAAAAGCTCAAAAGTCCCATAAACCTGAACAACAACATCCTAAAGTCCTATTGCCTTATAAACCTTTAACTGTAAAGTTCTACAGCTCGCGGATCCCAGAAGTCAACCTCTTTTTTTGCGCAGATCGTTTCCGCTCTTGAAGACGAGCCTTCGAGGATTCGAGCTCAAAACACCGTAGCTGCCTGTTCCTTCTGAGTCCTTCTTCATATTAGGTATCATGGTATAAAACTAAGGGAGTCTGTTCAACGAGTGCTTTTTTTATGAGAAGTGCAAGGGGCTTACATGCAGGGATGGTCCTAGGATGGGACCTGGCGAGTAGAACTGCAGGTTGGGTCAACTCCTTGGTCTATTAGGGGCCCGGAGGATGTCTGTCAAGCAACCACGTGCAGAAGCCTTCCATGAGCTCTTAGCACAGGATCTTGGGGTTCCGCTACATACATATGTATATATATATATATATACATATACACACACATACATATATGTATACTATATACGTGTGTATATATATATATATTTATTTATACGCATACATACAGGTATGGTATTACTTCTTCGGCTCCGGTATTATCTCCTTCCCGGCCCTCCAATGCGTTCTTTTGGGAACGTGCCTTTTGGGAGCTGCGGCATGGGCTTGCGGGAGGAACCAGTCTCTACCAACGGAGACTAGGGATGTAGCCAGCGGAAGAAAAGAAGAAGGGAGCTTATATAGGGTTTTTGAATAGTTTATAGGGAGCAGACCTCAACCCCACCCGCTTTGTCTGCACTGTTTAGTTATGCGTACTGCAAGTATTACATACTGCTACTAGCAAAGATACCCACAACGCTAAAGCTGTGGCTGGGCACAAGGCATAAGACCTGTAGGAGGTACCGAACTTGTTTTGGGGTTTAGGGGCTTTTGGTTTCGTGGGTTTGGGTTTCAGGGTGTGGAGTTTGCCATTTGGGCTTTTCGTTTGCTTTATTTTTCATCAATTCTGACCGAAGCCGGTATGTTTGGTCGAAACTTTGGGGATAAGGGCCGTAGTGTAGGGGCCTTGGTACCTCAAACAGGACTTTGGTGGTAACTTAGACTGTGAATCTGTCAGGGGCCCTGCGGATTAAAGATTACGAATCATTCAGCCCCGACGCTACAACCCTGAAGCGTCTACCTCAAACGTCCTCAAACCTACAGAATACCGCGGTCTTGCTGCAGGTGGACCAGCGATTACATGTCGCACAAAAACACGAACCAAAGATCGAGCTCCAGTGCCCCAGGTACTCAATCCGATTAAATCCCAGCACCGGCAATCGCTTCCCGCAACCTAGAACTCGACTTATTGGACGATCGCCCAGAAAAAGCCGGAGCCACAAATCCTACTCTCAGCTGTGCATCCCAAGTATTACCAACTACTACTAACCTCTAAACCTTCTGAACCCCAACCCCCTTCAGCAACTCGTCGTGGCCCCTAAACCCCTGGGAGCCCTGGCTTCCAGAAACGCTTCTAAGCCCATTTAAAAACCGTAGAAAGAAAGCGCAATGCGCTGACTGGAGACCATACTCCCCGGGCTCTTGGCCCGTTGCTCTGCTTGAGATGAGAGGAGAAGCCCATAAAAGAGCACCACACCCAAATCCGCGCATAGTATTAGCAGAGCAAATTACAATATAGGACGACATGCGATACCAAATGAATAGTAACGTTATTCGAAATAGCACTAGTAATCGTAAGAATAGTAATGGTATAGCAGTATAGTATTCGTTTCCTCTTGCCAGGGGCATCTTCTAATCTGTTCTTGGTTTGCAGCACCCCGAAGGGGGCTACAACCGCAGCACGAAGTCCCAGATGTAGCACAACGTTGAATAGGGCTTGTCCTGAGCCACGGTTTCAGGGTTTGGCGTGTTTAAATCAAAGTTTGTGATGTGTTGGCGACGCTTCTGGTTACGCAGGTCATAGTTGTGGCTGCAACATGTTTGTACAGACAGTAAGGCAGCTGCCATAAAACCCTAGTCCAACTACATCCCCTATACTAGCCCTTCCATAAAATTAGAATTCGAGCTTCGCCGGTCCTGAGTCCTACAAACCTGGGCACTTCGGAATCCTCCGGGGGGTTTCATGCTGGGTTTGATAGGCACACCATCCAGGCTCGTGGCAAATCCCAGATCTTGTGCCGACACTGTCCCTTCCTTCTGCTAGTGCTCCACCTGCTACTGCTGCTAGTGCTACTGCCGCTGCTACTGCTACCGCTACTGCTACTGCTACTGCTACTGCTGCTACTACTACTACTACTCCTGCTGCTGCTACTACTACTATTACTACTACTACTACTACTACTACTACTGCTCCTGCTGTTACTACTACTACTACTACTACTACTCCTGCTGCTGCTGCTACTACTACTACTACTACTACTACTACCTTTACTACTACACCTACAACTCTACTACTCCTTCTGATGCTGCCGCTTCTGCTTCTGCTGCTGCTACCTCTAATGGCTACTGCTACCGCTATGGCTACTGCTACTGCCATTGATACTGCTGCTGCTACTCTTCTTACTACCCTCATTACTACAATCGTTACGGTTCACCAAACAGCTATCGTTGTTGGCACGTTCATTGTTATTGTTATTTGCGATGATCATCTTTAGTATTGTTGATTATTGCAGTTAATGCTACGACTTCCGGTTCTTGTGCTGCTCCCACTACGACGGCGGCGACGACGACTAGTAGTAGAACCTCTCATATTGCTGTGAATGTAAGGTAGAGTCTCTGGAGGAAGCCATCATACCCAGCTGTTGACCGAAGGCCCGGAGCAATGCACGACCGTTCTTGATGATGGCACCAGATGCCCCAAATTTGCTCGGATTGAATCCTCGCGTGAAAAGTGTGCGCGGAAGCTTCGACTGAAGGCCCTGAGCCTCGAACTTCCAAAACCCAGAAGCCCTGCACTTGTGCCCGAAGTCCTAGACCGTAAATCCTAAACTTCATTTCTGAAGGACACACATAGTTGTATGCTCTACCTTGGATAGGTCTCTCTGAACATAGTACTGGGATGCACAGAAAACTTCGAATTGCTCAAGGAATATTGAGACAGAAGCCTAAATAGTCAGTAGTGCGGTTGGGTTCCTGCTTATAGCCCGAAGCCCTTGTCTAATGATTACTTTGTCCACTATCTATCGGCTGAGAATCCATCCAGTCGCTCCGTAGGGCTTGAAACTCTGTATAGAACCCAGATTCCAAGATAGTGTCCTTCATAGAACCCCATGGTAACCCTTCCTGTATGGAACTCGCATAGGATGCTTTTAGGTGCAAAGCCGAGTCAAGCCTGAAGTCCCTGGAACAAAGTCGGCCAGACCTTGATCGGTAGCTTTCAAGCAGCCTTCCGTCCGTTTTCTGTATAAAAAAAGGGTCCAAATGCCCCATGAAAAGGAGACATCATCATAGACATAGACACTGCAATCCATCCCGGCGGGTACATAAAAATGAAAGCCTCGACATGTGAAATCTCAAGCCACGGAAAAACCTCAAACTACTTCGAACTACTTGGCCTTGCATCTTCCGACCTCGCGCCAAGGCCGTGCCCCTCCAACATCCTCGCCTCAAATCAGCAAGCCGAGGTGTCCGACAAGGGGGCTTTCGGTGCGTTTTAGGGGCGTAGTTAGGGTTTGGGATTGGTAAGCCGGAACCTCCCTAGGCCCTCGCCTCAAGCAAGGAACTCTTTCCGGCACTGTGAGGAACTCCGCCATCACAATGTTCCCTTAATCGTGCCGGTCAGCCAGGTTCTCAGCTACGTGACCCATTGACTTTCAATTTGTGGGTTGTTTCGGCCCCCTTAAACCGCCAGAACCCTAGACTTAGACTTTCCCTGTTCCGCTGTTTCGGTTAAGGGTTCATTGTGTTTGACGGTCTCCGGTTCCTGGTTGCGGTGAAAAGGGATAGAGTGGTTGTGGCCCAGACTGAGGGCTGGCAACAGCGGGAGGATTTTCAACCGTTTCGGGTTTAGGTTTCGGCTTTGGGGTTTAGGGTTTAGGGTGTTGGTGCGGGCAGCGAAAAATCATACTGACATGCCCATTGCATCTTGGAAGCAACATGCATTTTGCTCACATCCTGGCACCTCATTCACGGGATCTGATCTCGTCTCCTAGGTATACTGCTTTTTTTCTACCGCGGAATGCAACGAAAACCCATGGCTCTATAAGCATCATGTAAAGCCAGAAGCTTAAACATCTCCTCTTCCCATTCTCGGCTCAGGTCCTGTAGCGCTCGGGGAGCAGGCATGCTGGCGCAGAAACATGCGCGACTGCTCATGCACCCTACCGCTTTGATGTGTCCATGTCGCCTTGTGCGGAAATAACCATGCAAGTGCTTTACAGCCTTATCATTTCGGTGCAGTTTGCTCTCTCCGATGCTGCTCAGGCTTGAACCTCCTCTGCCAGAGCGATGCCTGTGTGCTGTCCATTTCTTTGAGGGGTGTCTGGCAGGTTGCTACTTTGGCCGACAAGGGGATGAAGCTTACGGCCTGCATGCTCAGAACCAAGCCAGAAGGCCTTAGCTTGAGCAGAAGATGCGGGAGGGAGGGGTCTTTTGATGGGGTTCTCTTGCTTGAAAGACATGGGACCCTGTGGCCCGGCAGAGCGCTTCCCTCGATTTGGTTTGTGATCTAACTAGGTTTCAGGATGTTTCACGGGCCTTGTGGCATCTACTTCTTAAGGGTTACGGTATCAAGGCCCATGGCACCCCGGCTTTGGGGATTCCGGGCCTCAAATCGGATGCTGCATAGGCTCGTCAGCCGGAGCCTGAAGCCCAAAGCGCTGAGGACTTCATCTTCCTGCGACAGGGCTCCTGCCAACTGGATGCGGAGGTTCGCAACCTTGAGCTCTGTTATATGTGTAATTTAGGGTTTAGGGATGTAGGAACTATGGGGAAAGCCATGTAACTCTAAAGCCCTATGTATGGAAGCCCGAGTTGCTGCGGAACGGATGCATCCTATCCCCGCGACAAATTTCCGTTTTGCAGGTTTCTAGTACTGATGAGGTCCGAGATTTTGCCAATAGAGGTCCTGCTGAATTCACGTCCGATTTTCTGGGTGCTGCTACATTCAATTGGTTGCGAGGGCTTGGAAGAATTGGAGCTTGGGCTTAAGATTTGTCGCCTTTGTGGTGATGCTGCGCACCTCTGGGTCGCAGCTTAGGGTTCAGCAGGCTTCACATCTGTCAGAATTACGGTTGATGATACAATTCCTGCACCACCCAGAAGTAGGAATATGCCATAATTCCCCATAGTTTAGGGTCCTTAAGGTAATGCAGGGTTTAAATCATCAGCGGTAGTACTAGCGGTTCGGAACACTGTCGTTCAAACAGCGCAGACCTGGGTCTCGAAACTCCAGGACCTCTACGTGGCCTCACATGCAAGCACACATGCAAGACTGCGCCGTCCCTCGGGCAAGGTTCATTCAGCACCTCAAATTAAGAAGCCAGAGCCCCAATCCTGCCTTCCTCGCCTCAGAACTTGCAGCTTACAAGGTCAGCGACTTCATCGCCCGCGCCCGGCCCTCAAGACTTGCTCAGGCTGTTGGAGTCAAGTTAAGGGTTTAGGGTTTAGGGCGGGGCTTCGGTCCTTATTCTCAAAGACTTGGCCGGCCTCCTGCATCAGGCAAAGCAAGATCGCCGGAAAGTCGTCGCGATGACCTTCTCCTCCATGCCGGTAGGCTGGCGGCGGGTGGGTGTGCTTCAATATTTTGAAGTCAACAGCCCGCAAAAAGAGCATCTGCAGAAAGCAGCACCTGTCGTATTCCGGCATGTAGAGTCTACAGTATCTAGAGGTGAGGTGAAGCTGCACGCGAAATTGCGCTTTCGCCAAGCTTTGCATCAACTTGGAGGGGTTCGGTAATGTGGTAGATGGGGTAAAGCTGGTTACGCCTCGCACTGGGCACGTTTGCGCTGGGACAAGCGCAGGTGAGAGGCGCATGCTGGAGATTGCTGCTGCCTCCTCGGCAGGACGAAGAAGTCCAGAGTCTGTTTCGCTCTGCATAACCTACTTGGAGGCTCATGGGTAGTTATAAGTCCCCTAATATAGGTTATAACTATAGTTACCCTACTTATAACCCTACTTATAACTACCCATGAACCTCCAAGTACCCCTCCTGTACCGCACCACGCCCGAAGTTGAACTCCGCTTGGTAGAGCCGGCCGGTTCAAAGTTGCCCCTGCCGAGTCGGCCATCTGTCGAAGATGCCACACGCCGGACGAGGCTCCGTCTGAATCTGAATCGTTCTATGCCTCTGTCTGGATAATGGCTCCATGCTGTTGCAGTTCGTCTGTTGATAGCTACTTTTGTAATCAGCGTCTTATTCACACTGCAGACCGTGTGGTCTTAAAACTACTGACATAAATATCATCAGAGGAATTGTAGCACCTGACACAGATGAGGACCTTCAGTTTTTGCCGTAGCTGTTCATTCTAGCTGCTCGTGGCACACTTGTAGGCACCAGTTTCAACACTTCCGGATATCCTTCGGCACCACCTCAACCAGGGTGCTAAGAGTTCCGGGAGTGTGGTTTAGGGTTCAGCGCGTGGGGTCTAGGGTACTGACAAGAGCTATCATGCAATCGGGTGACTTGCTTATTGCAACTTCCGGCTTGAACTGAATTGGGAAGCTCCCAGGGTTTTGAGGCAACCGTTAGAATGTTCGATGTGGGGCTTAAACCTTGCATTCGGAACGGCGCACAACATGTTTCAGCAAATGCGAACGTGTCCGAAAACATGAACAGAATGCTACATCCGGAAGCCAGGGACGGAAGCCTGTTGTGATCGCATTGGCGCGGGCCGAAGTTTCGAACATTTTTCGGTACGCCGGAGTGCTCTGTTGCTGCTAACTGCTACTGCTACTGCTACTGCTACTGCTACTGCTACTGCTACTGCTACTGCTACTGCTACTGCTACTGCTACTGCTACTGCTACTGCTGCGGCTGCTGCTGCTGCAGCTACTGCTACTGCTACTGCTACTGCTACTCCTGCTCCCTCATTCGTATTCTTGCTATTCATGTTCATGGTCATCCTTTTCATCTTCATGTTCATCTTCGTCAGAACTCGTCAGCACCTCTGTCATCATCACCATCACCACAGCCATCACGATGATAGTAATCATGATCATCATCACCACCATCCCAATGTATGGCTGACAGATAAGAAGCAGCAATGAGAAGTCGATCCTCCGTCTTGCCCAAGAATTATCTTTCGGCACCCTCTTTCGAACCCTTCTCCCAACTCTCAGCCCAGCCCACCTCACCCTCTAAAGCCTAAACCTCGACCCCCCTGAACCCTCAACCCTCCCGCCACGCTAAGGTCAGCGGGCAGCCTCCAGAGGAGACGAATATCCCGGACATCCAACGGCTCGAAGAGGTGGGCTTTACAGGGTTTAGGGCTAGGATATCAGGGCTTGTGTTTTGGGCTGAGGGGTTTAGGGGAGCTTGGGGCTTCGGATTCAGGATCGTTTTTGGGGGTCATGGGTTCTGGAGCTGGCGGTTGAAGGTTCTGGGGTTTGAGAGCTCTTGGTTTTTCTTTGGGAAGGGGAGTTGTCGGATAATCATTGTTTAAAGCACAGGTTCTTTGTTCATGCGCATGCTAAAGGGCGCTTTGCAGGTTTAACCGGCGGCAGGGACTGAAGTTGGATGTGTGGTGCTCGCGTGGAATGATGCCGGAGGGTGCCCTTGGAGCCTTGCAAAGGTTGGGGTGCTTCGCCATCAGAGCTGCCAGTATGACACTTGTACCCACCAGCAATCAGAAGCGTTTTGTGAGGCAACTCGACTAGTTTCTGTCCTTGGACTTGGAGCTTCCTATGCACCTCAGTGCAAGCAATGCAGGTCGGCACTTTGTCACAGAGCCCCGGTCGGAAACCTTCAGCCTCTGAACTTTGTGCCTTCTACACCAACATGAATATAGGAGAGCAATAAGGAGAATGACTACTACTGCGGCGACGAGTACTGCTACGATGCCTACGACCACTACTGTTACAAGAAGCAGGCACAACAACAACAACACCGCCGCCCCACCACCGCCGCCGCCGCCGCC
>CAJNJA010082586.1:8018-49184 GCA_905231915.1 Symbiodinium necroappetens | reverse complement strand
GCAGGAGGGTGGGGGCGCGTTTCCCCCCCATTCCTCCAAACGCCCTGCGAGCAAGCAAGCAAGCAAGAGAGAGAGAGAGAGAGAGAGTGAACGACGACGAGACTTGCCTGCTACAGAAGGGGGGCGTGTCCACTTGGTTCCCAACCTGCAGTGGCGAGGAGTACAACAAGCACAAGAGCATGTGGCAAGAAGCCGTGCAGAGCGAGAAGCCTCAAGAAGCTGATAGTGGGAGCCCACTCAACATGGGGGACCTTTTGAAATTTGTCCCTCCTGCAAATTTTGGTCCGTGAACGCTCTTGGTACCGATCGCCTGCCGAGAAAAAGACCGATGCAGCAACTTCTGAGGGGGGATTAGGTGTGAACTTTTTAAGGGCTTCCTTGCCTTCTTCGTTCAACCCATGTACTGGGCCACATCGCCCGAAATCTTAGTGTCTTTTGAACTCACCTGTACACCCACGGGGAATTCGGGGGACAGCTAGAGCCTCAATTCGCTTTCGTTCAACCAATGGCAACTCAAAACCTGCTCAATGAAGCGGGGGGGAAACTGCATGTTTTTGGCCTGGCACCCCAAGCTGTTCTTTTGAGCTGCCTGGGCCCCAGCCTTAGTATTTCATGTCCTGCATATTTGTGTTGCCTACTTCCAAGCTCTGCTTTACACATCAGTGGGGGAAGCTCCGTCGTGTTTGTCCAGCCGAAACTTCTTCGGTAACATCGAAAAAGGAGAGTTAGACACCCGGTGGACTGCGGGCGCGCGCTCGCGCGCAGGGCACAGGGGGGACCGCCCTGGTCCTTTGCCCCGTCGAGAGAGAGAGAGAGAGGGCTAGGGGGACTTCCCTCTAGCCCATAGCCCTGGCGAAAGAGTGAGAGAGAGGGCAACGGAAAGACGACGAGACGAAGAAGCGGAGCGCTGGGAGACCGCGTGACACCAGGCCTGAGCTCACCTGGCAGAAACAGTAGTGGCTGAGCCAGGACCACGGGTCGGGGCATTGAGCCTGCAGAAAACGCGACTCGGGACGAACCTGAACTTAAACCGGGGCCGAGTGGACGGTGGTAGCTTGAGTGGAGAATCCCGTTGCTCTTGCCGCGACGCTGCCACGGACACTGTAGCCTCGCTGAGGCAAGCCACAGAAGTGATATCCGGGATGGTCACCTCGTGCTGTGTGTTGGCTGTTTCCGGCCTGTGCCTGCAGTAATTATAGTTTTGCAGCGGTATATATAGACCACTCGAAACGGAGCAGCCGAATGGCATTTCATGTCTTGTACTGCTGCCGGCGAACCCGGACCGACTTACCTACACACGCTTCCAAGTACAACTTGTTTCTTGCTGCGTGTTGCTTCTGGAGTTGTCAAGCGGACGTCGGGGTTCGTGCTACGGCCAAAGCTAAGCGTCCAGCCAACAGACGGGCATCCCCAACGGGGGCTCACCGGCGCACCCTCGAGCCTGGTGAAAGAAATGAAAAGAAAGAGGGACAAGGTGTATACGAGAGAGGAAAGAGAGAGGGATAGAGAGAGCAGAGAAAGTCGACCCGCCGCTCTCGTTTGGGGGGGCGCCTGAGGCCGGCCCTTTGGGATAGCTGGTTGTTCCCAGCATTCCCATTGGGTGGACGTGCCCCGGGCGGGGGGAGGCTTGAGGCCAACCGCCGTGGGTTGCCTCCTCTGCTGGTACCAGTGTCGTGTCGCAATCTCCGCTTGCAGGTGGTCTCGAGCTGTCCCCCCTCGGTGGAGGCTCTTGCTGTGTTGTAGAGTCTGGTCCCCCTTCACGTCGAAGTTTATTCCGGATCTTTCTCGCCTTGAAAGAACTTGTCCGCCAAACTGCCTCCTCGTTGCGAGTCTTATGGCGCTTGAGGTAGGCTCTGTATGACTTACCCTCCGCTTGCTGAGGATTTTCCCCGACTCCATGTCGGTGAGGGTCCCCCGCTGCGTCTTTTCAATTCTTCTACCAATCCAAGCATGCAGCAGGTTGGGCTCATAAAGTAGTACCACTCCTTTTCGCGTCCGAAAACCAGTCATCTCGCCCAGCGGTCTGGTCGAGCTGCTCCCCCGGCTCATCATGGTTGTGCCAGAGGGGGGCGCTCCCCCGTTGCGGGGTGGCTGTTGGCTCTTCCTGTCCCCCCTCTCGCGGTGGGGTTCTGGTTCGGGCTCTTGGCGGAGTTGTGGCTGCTGATGTCACCCCATGCAGCCTACATGCCGGGTCTGTACGATCATGTATTTCTCGCATCCCCACCGTACAGGTTCCTTCTGCATATCTACAAAGCTTGCATTCCCCCACCATGATCTTCACTATGTCGCGGCCGTTACCCAAAATCACGACCGTTGAGGTGATGGTCTCCCCCTCCCAGCGAACTGGTAAACCTGGTGCACTGTCTTGAGGAGAGAAAGGGCCTGCGGGTCGTCGAAGTCCGTCCCCCCCTCTGCAGGCACGCTGAAGGAGTAGATCTTGCAGTAGCTAGGTCGCGTTCAAGGGCGAAGGTGTCACGGACTTCACTGTCAGGACGATGGCTCACGAAAGGCTTCACAGTGAGGCAGTGTGTGCGAGAACAGCGAACAGGGGGAGCGATAGCCTTCTGAACCCCGTGGGAAAATGGCACCCTCCGTGGATGCTGACACCCGCCGGACTGGGGAGGGGACAGCCAGACGGATGAAGACACGCCGCAAAGCAAGTGGCCATGGGGGGAGCAGGGACGTCCTTCCGATCATGGGCGAAGTGATGGAATTTTGGGGCAGCGGCCCAGTGAGCCCGTGGGGGAACCACAGCGGCAGCAACCTCGCACCCGAGATGAAAGCGGGGGAGTTCGCCTTACTCCCAGCCGCATGTGGCAAGAGATCCGTGCAGTACAAAGCCACAGGGAGCGCGCCCGACGATATCGGGGGACAGTGACAAAACTTGCAGTTTTTGTACCTGGGGGAGCCCGATGCTTCATAGTATCCGTGGCGGCCGTGCAAAAAGACCTGAGTAACTGAGCACCGTCTGAGGGGGAGCCTGAGTTTTAGGTGTGAACTTTTTAGGCTTGTCAGCCACCCTCCGTTCAACCTGTACAATGGGGACACAGCGCCCTTAATCCTTGCTTCTTTTCAACTCACCTTGTAGCTCAACCCGCCCAACGCCCAATCAAATGTCGTTCCGGTCAATGATACTATCCAAGTCCTGCTCGTACGTAGCAGGGGGACAATGCATGTTTTTGCCTCGTAAAACCCGACTTTGAACCCCTCAGCTGATGACTTGGTCCCCGCCTTAGTAGTTTTTATGCTTCTACTGCACTGCTGATGGCTTTGTTTTCACTAATCAGCTGGGGGATTCTTTCTGCTTCAGCGGCCATTCGCTGTAAAGCCGAGCCTGGGGTGGGCAAACTGGATATTACGTACCCTGCCGTGGACCGCAGGGGCGCGTGCGCGCGCGGGGGGTTGCACTGGACCGTGCTTCCCCTCTTTCCTGTAGAGAGAGAGAGAGAGAGAGAGAGAGAGAGAGAGAGAGAGAGAGAAGCAAGCGTTAGTGAGGGTCCTGTTTTAGGTAGGTCTCATTCAATGGGTGCTGCACTTCACAGTTCTCATGTATGATGATGACTCCACAACCAAGAAGAAACGACAGGAGCCCCCGGGGGAGGAAACTAGGTACACAGGGATGCCCTTAGGTGCTTCATCATCGCTGTGCCCTTGTTTTACCACACAACAACCCCGGGGGACGGTCGAAGACATTCTTCAAGAAGTTGGGAGGGGGATTGCAAACATTCGTGATCCCAAGTAAGCAAACGTGTCGTGTCAGGGGAAGCTAGCGGTCGTGCTATGGGTTGTTTTGCTAGGGCATCCTAGTCTTTGCCGTTGTTTTGGAGTTCAGCAGCCCCTGACATGTATGAGTCCCAATTGGGGAACCAGGAAATGCATGATAAGTCCCCGTACTGCTTTCTCTCTCATGTCCGAAGGTCGTCGTTGTTGTTTTTCGGTAGATAGCCTTGCAGCTACGTGGGGGTTAACAACACGGACATGAGAACAACACTAATGTTTTCGGCGTCCCAAAGCTTCTTGCACTGCAGCATGTGACCCCCAAGCCGAATCATGTTAACTATATATTACGCAAATGTTGCCATTCTATCTTCCAAACTGGGGGAACAACATGTAAAAACCTTTTCACGCCTCCTCAAAGCCCCATAACAAATGGGGGGCCCTAGCGGCCGGGGGGCCTAAACCGCCTCCCATGCCCTGGAGAAGAAGAGAAGCAAGCGAGAGAGAGAGAGAGAGAGAGAGAGAGAGAAAGAGAGCGAGAGAGAGAGTCGATTTCCCCTGCCCCTAACCCTGACGAAAGAATGTGAGAGTACTGGTTTAACCCGCATGGTTTGGACACCCAGTCGCCGGAACTGGTGCTTCCGGGAAGTGTTTTGTTGCGAAGGGTTGTTGGGAGCTGAGATGCAGGAAATGCCTGGACCTCGGCTCTACACACTCTTTGCGAAGGCACGGGCCCCCCGGTAATTTGGGCTCACGAGGATTCTGTTTTCAGTGTGTCACAGGCAGGAGCCAAGGCCGCCTGCGTCATTTCCGAGCGGGGAGAGCTCGGAACTGAGGGGGGCCTCGCAAGGGGCCCGCAACGCGTCTGCCGGCCTGCGAGGTTCAAAGGCATGATCTCCAGGAAGGGGCTCATCGAGACCACGCGCCGCTACGAGGAGGAGCGCCCCTCTGTCTGTGCTGCTGCCTTTGGGAATGGGGGAGGTGGGGGGGGGGCGAGAGGCGAGGGGCGCGAGGCGAGAGAGAGGTGTCTGCTTGCAGTCAGAGCGGTGTTTTTTGCAGAGGCCAGCGACGAAGGCTTGGCGGAAGATTTGGGGGAGGATGACGAGGAGCAGAGCTTGGCCAGATGCTAAGAGAGAGTTCTATATGTGGGGGAGAGAGTCCACTCTTTATTATGGCTTTCTCTTAGTCTCTTGCGGCTCATCTCGACTCTGCCAAAACCCAGAGCTGTAACAGCCAGCACTGTAAAGTTGGAGCGGCAGACATATAATGCCCGTCTCCGTCTGAGTCGAACTCCAACCGCTTCAGGAATCAGGAAGTTGTTTAGATATTGAATATGTGGGACCATTTCAAGCGGCACAGGCTGCATGGAATGTGCCAGTCACGCCCTGGCCGATTGCTTGGGGGGGGCCTCTCATACCGGCAGGCAGTGTACAAGCGCAATCCATGGGACATGGCTGGAGAATGTGCTAGGTAGACTTCAAGCAAGTGTGATTGCTTCACAGGCTGAGGTGCAGGTTTCACTGCCTGCGCGAGCGAAAGGACGCGGATGGTGGTGTTGAGAATGGGCGAAGCCGACCTGGCTGACGTGAGCGAAGCTGCTGGCCCCGAAGGCCTTAGTCTTCGCGGGCCCAGGGGCCCACAGGGTCTGCGCGTCCCGGGGCCAGTCTCAAGCTCCGGCTCTGTAGCCGGCAAAGCACCCTCGGACGTTTAGAAACAGCAGCACTAAATGCTCCAAGAGGCTTCGGACAGCACAACTGACTCGGGCAACCGAACCAAGCAAGGTACAATAAGAACGAGGGCTAGGACAGCACTGTTTCGTGATAGTAAGGTAACGCCTTGCAGCGCTTCACGATTCATGATGATGTCTAGACGTTGGCCGTGCCGAGGTGCCGGAGGTTGCCCCGCGCTGATTCCGTCATTCCAGCTATGTTTCACTGTAGTCTTGAGCTGCTGGGCTTGTCGGGACAGAGCTACCGTGCAGGTCGGACAGCTTGGACAAGTATTAGAGCCCGCTTAGATTCTGCAATTTAAGTTTAGACAGCCTCAGCATTGGAAAAAGACGCAGCCTTGCATGTGGCGATGGACCGCTCAATTGCAGGGTCGGGAAAGTGAGACGATGATGTGTCATTGCACAGGCACTTACGGCATCACTCAGTGCGTAGGCAATGGGGCATGGCTGCCGAAGACAGTGAGCTGGAATCGCGCAAGTCTTGTCACCCAAAGTCTTCTTTAATTAGTCTTTTAGGAAGGCCCAGGCAGGCCCCGGGACTTGCGCTGGAGTTTGGTCTCTGTTGTCGCAGCGCTACTCAGCTAGGCGGGAGGAGGAAAAGCCTTTGGAAGCTCATGGGCCTAGAGGGTGTTGTCAGACATTTGCCGACTGCGATCATGGATGGCGCGGCGCAACTGGAAACGGAAGACTCGAGTTTCAGGCGCCAACATGCTTGTGGGAAGATGTTGCTCTGGGCATTCGGAATATGCAAAGTTGCTTTTGGATCCACCTGGGGAAGCTGCGCGCACATGCAACGCAGGAACGGCTCTTCACGAGCGGCATCTGTGTTTGTCTTTGTTTTTGGCTTTCTGGCCTTCCTGGCCTTGACTTCTTGCCTTCCAAGCTTCTTGGCTTCTCGCTTGGCTTCTGTTTGGTTTGTCTTCGATTGCGCAGCTTCCTGCCGGGCTTCTCGTTTTTGTTTGGGGGTCGATTCCTTGGCCGGGGTGGGCTGCGAGTGACGCTTGCCTGATGGGTTGAGCTGGATTGAAGCATTTTGCTCATACTCTCCTGCCAGTTTTGGCATCGCTATGAATGCAACGCTTCTCACCTGAAATGCGAAAGTGCTTGAGGCAAAGCATTTTGTCAGCCTGGCGGTATGAAAGGGAAAATGGCTTCTGGTGGTCTCTGAGTGTTCTCCTCGTCTGGACGAGCCTTGCCTCAACTCAGCTGTTGCTGTCCAGCTGTTTGGCATGGGTAATCACAACACAAGAGCTCCCGGGCAACAGCACATTCAATGAAGCCAATGCAGTGAACTGACACCGCCTTTTCAGTGAACTGGAACCGGGTAACCCAGTTCGCAGTTCATGAACCCAGCCTGACCCTGCCCACCCCGAATTCACCCCAACCCGCCCTATGTTCACACAACCCCGCAGCCCACCCCGACCTGAAGCCAACCTGACCGCCTGACCTAATCCAACACCAAACCAACAAACCCCAACACAGCCTGACCGGAAGCAGCCCCAACCCAACCCCGCACCCAAACCAACTTCACATAACCCAACCACACCCAATTCCACTTAACCTAATTCTGACCCACATAACCCAAGTGATCGAATCTCACCAATCCAAGGCTCAAGGTCTAGCGGGTTCAACTCCAACCCGACCCAAACTTACCGAACCTACCTTAACCGCACCCTACCCCGCACCTCCTGCAGCGACTCAGCCTTTTCGAGAGCCAAAAAAGTGGTCCATTTAGTAGAGTTCGATTCGGCTCTCACGATGATTGTGGCCAACAAACCCCTTAGAAAATCTGCGCCTCGCCAAAGTTGGAGCCTCCAGCAACCGAGTGAAGAGGATATCGGAAACAATGGGCGAAATCAGGAAAACAAATTCTGAAACCAAGGAGGGCGATGTCGAAAAACAGCCGGACAGAATCACACAGCCAAAACCAGAAAACAGCACAGACGAAATCAGAAACAGAACAGGCTCGGAAACAAGAATCAGAAAGTGAAAGAAACAACACAAACAAAATCAGAAAACAGGGAGGGAAAATCAGAAAAATGGGCGTAACCACCCCCCTGTTTTGCCCACAAACCGGGAGGTGAAGGAAGGCCGCGCGCCTTTCACCCTTCTGTTTTGGCCACAAACCGAGAGGTGAAGGAAGGCCGCGCTCCTTTCACCCCTCGGTTTTGGCCACAAAGCGAGTGGTGAAGGAAGGCCCTCCTTTCACCCCTCGGTTTCCATAAATCGAGAGGTGAATGAAGGCCGCGGTCTTTTCACCCGTCTGTTTTGCCTACAAACCGGGAGGTGAAGGCAGGCCGCGCTCCTTTCACCCGTCTGTTTTGGCCACAAATCGAGAGGTGAAGGAAAGCCGCGGTCCTTTGCGAGCTAGCCTGTCACGCCATTGTGATGTTGTCCGCCCTGTTTTCTGATTTCCTGCGTCCGTTTTTTGATTTCGGCTTTCCGTTTTCCGATTGTGTTTTCTGATTTTGTCCGGTGTTTTCCGATATCGTCCGATCCGTTTTCGAATTTGTTTCCTGATATCTTCCTTACCCTAGTGCCCTAGTAGTCCCGCCACCACCTTCAAGATGCAAAGCCAAGCGTCACAGAGAAATTCTGCAGGCAGAGCTCAGCCCCAACCTTGGTCCCGATATTTCTGGGAATTGTCGAGTCCAGCAGGCCAGCTCCCGAACGGAGACGGCTCTTCAGCCGGGGCCCGCTGGCGCCCGCGTTTTTTTTGGGTCTCGGTTTCATGCGCATCGGAGGCTGCAGAGGACGAAGATGCGGACGCCGTGGCTGCATCTATGGCAGTTGGATGCAGTGGGGGGAGGGGTCCTCGTTGTGGACTGAAGCTAGTCAGGTGCAGCATTCGCATGCATCCTTCTGTTGGTGACGGTTGGCGCCGCCTTCTCCATCTACTGGGCCGGTTACGATTGATCCGTGCTGCACAGTTGCAAAGCAAGAGAAAAACAAATGCAGATGTCAGGCTCTTCGACCGACAACTCCCACCAACTACTCGCAAGAGCAGGCCGTCAGGTGCGGAGCAGAAGACGAGACGGCGGGCCTGAGAGCTCCGCCCGCTTCCTGGAAGGCTTGCCGAGCTCGCGGGAGCCGCTTACTGCTCGCAGGCGTCACTGGAGGTACCACTCCCAGCTCTTTCCGTCGACTCACCTTTTCGGACCCTTGCGGTAGCTTTATATACGCACGGGCATCGCAGGGTTGGAGATGTGGCACGAAGTGCCTCGCTTCCGTCTCGAAGCCAGTGCACGCCGGCCGCCCAGCCGCCGGAGCCTGCTCAGCTACGTTGGAGAAGTCTACAGTCTGTGAAACCCCAACAGTTTTCCCGCTTGCCTGCATTGTTTCCTGCCAGACTGGGCGAAACCGGTTACTAACACAACGTACACTTGGCGGCGAGATTGATCATGGCGATCATGCAATCGTTCATCTGGCGGAGGGACCATGCCGAAATGGCATGGTGGCCAATTTTATGATCAAAGTAGCAAAGTAGTGCATACTCGAAATGTGGCTGTCTGCGTAGCCGAGTCATGCCGACTGCACGTCACAGGAAACCTGCCGAAGACGGGGGTTTAGGTTTTAGGGAAGTTTTGGGGGTGTTGGGTACGTGTTGGGGAAGCGACCACAACATGTCAATCAGTCTCGCCTTGTGCTGAGTCCGTTTCGTGGTTGAGTGCGGCCCGCCTTGTTTCGGCAACTGTTGGAACACTCTTGTTGCAGTTGCTGCTACTCCAAAGACTCCAAGGCTACTCATGGTCTCTGGAAACACGTCTGAAGCCAATTCACGCCGTTGACAACCCGAGGGCAAATTACAAAGCGCTTCTTCAGAACGCACCTGCCCAAGAAAACACTACCAAAACGGTTGTGCGAAGCGCTTCAGAAATACTCTGGAAAAGCTTTCTTAGTATTTCGACACATTCCAATCCAAGGCTGCTTCAGAACCTTATGAGATTATAGGGCTTGATACGTGGACCTCGGTGATAGTCAATAGCTGCAAGATCAACACCGGGACTCTGGATCTCGAGTGCTTTTGGATGTTTCACGGTTCGGGGCTTTGCTTTAGAGGCTTCAAGCTTCAAAGGTTTAGGCTCAAGTAGAGGGTCGGAGACAGCGGGCGTCGTAAGATGGGTCGAAGGGTGCAGGCTCTCTCAGGGTTCACCGACTGATGTGAGACAAACCCGACACTTGTACCGCAAACGGACTCGGCCGGTTCATCCTTCAGCCTTCAGCTAGGCATTCTCAAACTTGCTTCAAGCAGGTGTGTCTTGGAGATACCACACAAGCGTTTGCGGGTCGCTTTGAGGCGGGGGTTGGGTGCAGGGCAGCAAAATGTAAAGACGTCCAAACTCAAGCACAGGATGATTGCATCGTCAGCTTTGAGGGGACCAAGACCTACACCTCCATGATCCAGGCATGATGCCCGCGTGTTTTGATTTGTGGTCTTCGCTCTCGGCAATTCCAAGGATCTCCGCATCGTGAAAAATCTCAGTGACTGGAAGACGGGCGGCAGTGCAGGGTTCCCAGGGCTCCCCGCGTGTGTGTTTTTGTATATGTTTTTTGTCGGGACGGGGCGTGTGGCGCCGGCAAGGTCCACAGTGGCTTTCTTGCCGTCGGACACCCAGACTTTTTGAGCTTCGGGTGGAACTGAGAGCAGCGATACTTTGACGCCAATGGTTGAGGAGTGGGAGAGCCTGCAGAGCTGCATCCAAAGTGTGCTGACAAAGACGTGTTCAAACAGGCAGCTCGTAGCACTCCGAGCATCTCCTCATGGGGGGGGGGGGGCGGGGATCTTGAACATCCTGAGGTCATTACAGGGCATTCCCTTGGGGGGGCCATCAGCAGGATGCTCAGCAGAAGTGGCTGACACCAGTTTTTGTCACGCCAAGTCTCCGAGGCACTTTGGCCATGGTGCCTTGGATGTCGATGCGTCACGGATTCCTTGCAGCAGTGCGGGCTATTGCTGCATCCAGGTGGACCTCTCCGAGAAGGGCTGGAGGATCAAAGAAGGCTACACTTTCGGCATGCCGAGAACAGGGGATGCCACCTTCGCCGTTAACTTCGACCACTTGTCCACCCCTTGGTGCAAAAAGGACACTTGAAGCTGATAAGTATCTGACGGGGGGGGGGGCTGGACTCTGTTAGGTTTTTTGGCAAGTTTTTCAGAGCCACATCCTCGGTCCTCCTTGCTCCATCTTCCACAATTCCGACGGTCCTATAGCTCGCTTCACTGAGGTGACGCATCACAGGGATCCGGTCCCACATGTCCCGCCCCAGGAGTTCGGTTAGGGCCGAAGGGGGCTGTGCGTCCTTTCTCAGCTCCCAGCTTTGAGCTGAGAGGACTTTGGCTTCCAGCACCTCTCCTCGGAGGCCCAGAGATGGGCCTTTTCAAGCGATGCGGTCTTTTCTCATCCTCTCGAGGTCTTTTACGACGGAGACGTAGGTGCAGGATTTCGCCACTGCCAACAGGCTCGCTGCTCAGAGCGCTGCACTCTGCACTGCAGCAACTTCAACTATGTACAACTAGCTGCTCCAGGCAGAGGACCTCAGGTGTGCTGGGAGATACTGGGATCTCCCCGTAGATCTCTTCTACCTCAAAGACCATATGGACGGGGGCTGCTTGTCCTACGGAGTCCGCTCGATTCTGTGCTCATGATTTTATTGCCTTGGATTTGGATTTGTTATGCGCCGATGCAACGCTTCTTCCCCTGCAGGATTACATGGGCCAGAACACGGGGTCCGATGGATGTGAGGAACTGCCAGCAGGGTGTTGGGCTTGTTTCAGCTGGTCATCCAGTAACAAAGACGGACGGGAGGAGGCACATCATCGAAATGGGCATGCTGGTGCAGCCAGTGAGACTGCCACGGCGCCCATTTTCACAGAGAGCTTCCGAAAGCAATGAGCCGAAAACAGAGATCTCCACTGAGACTGTGTCAACAGCCTTGCTTGTGCGGAAAGTGCTCGCTTTAAGAAGAACGTGCCCACCCGCGGCTCTATGTTCCGGGACGCGCTCGTCAGGGGAGGGCAGGCTTCCGGCGCCGGGTCCCTACTTAAACGGGGCTGCGGTCAGATCTACTTGCAGCTGGCGGGATTTGTGCGCACTTCTTCGTGAGGTGCTTTGGGCTTGGGGGGAGCCGCGCCTCGCCATGGCGATGCCCAGTGCGGCGAGCTCCAGCGAAGCAGCTTGGCCGAACGCAAGCAGATCGGGAACTCTCTGCCCGTCACCATTCTAACAAGACTTGTTACACTTGCGGCCTTGCCTTTAAGGCTTTGGAGCTCCCCATCCCTGGCACTGTCGCCGCCGTCGCCGCTGTCGCTGTCCCCCCGCCGGAATGCAGGAGCGTTTGGGAAGCTGTGCTTGTCAAGAGCAGCTTACTACAGGACTCCTTACAGAGGTGTGCTCTTATGCAGCTGCTTGCTTTGTTCTTCGCCTGTTCCGTGGCAGAGGTCCGCGTCCTCTCCCTTTGCAGCTTTGCAACGGCGGCCGTGTCAGCAGATACATCTAGATTGGGCTTCTTTCGACGTTCGACGGCGTACGATCGTGAGGTGCGGAATTCCGACTTCCCCGATCTCTCCGCAGCCTTTGCTGTGGACCCGGGCTGCCGATGTGCGCACTCGGCCCAGTGCAGCGCGCCGCAACCGAGGCGGAGCCTGCGAGCAATGAAGGCCAGGGCCAGGAGCTGGCGTGCACATATGATCATATGATGAATCATATGTCAGGGCATCTCCTCCGAAAGCTAAAGGCAGCTCTGGCCCAAAGGAATCAGAGAGTGGAACAAAAAGGGGTGGATCCATGGCCCCATGTTGGGAGTAGAGCTCTCTGATGGTCGCAGAGAACTGCTGCCCGGATGCGCTCGGCTAACGGCCCCCGAGGATGCTGCAACTTTTCTCTCCAGGAGGGCCCCCCCGAAGCTTCCCCTCCTCTCCCTGAACTCACGGGTTCTGCTCCGCTGCTTACAGCGGCTTTTTGTTAAACTCCCTGTTCAGGTACACTTTCTGGTGGGTCTTCCCATCCATTCGTGCAGCCAGTCGGAGGGCCCGTCTGGCGCAGGAAGATCTGCCAAAGCTGCCGCGCGTCGACCCTTGGCATCGCATCGTGTCTCCCCGGAAAATGTCCATGTCTGTCTGATTCTCTTTGCCAAGGACGACCCGGAGTTCCTCTTTTCCAAGGTGGCGAGCCTGTGGCGCTCGGCAAGGGGCAAGAGTGCACGCATCCTCTGTTCAGTCTGCTGGAGAATCCAGTGGCGGGCGTTTTGGCTGGTTTATGCTGGTTATTTGCAAAGCCTGAATCGATAGTAGTTAATCTCCATGTTCCTGATTGCTTTCTCAGGCATTCTAGATTATAGCTTCAGCTGGTGATTGTAGCGAGGATGTTCCAACTCGCACCTAGAGTGACCTACAGTTTCTCACAGAGGTCTTCCTGTATTCCGTGCTTCACGGTTGGACTTTTCTCTTCTTTATGACCATCGACCCACTCATGCTCCGTGTGCTGCACCCTGCAAGCAAAGAGCGAACCGGAGCACACGGTTGTCCACTGTGGTTCTTGTGGTTGCCATGGCATGAAAATGATTAATATAGCCGAGGCTGAACGCAGTGCAGGACTCTGGGAGCACGGAAGTTAGCTTCCCGGTGCAGCTCTGCCTGGTCGGTGCACTGAGCCTTTCAATGCTAGTGCGTGTCACCTGCATGGAAATCTGTTTCTTTGCCTCTGGTCGCGTCCAGAACAATGTCCGTTCGGTACTGGTGCATGCGATTTTTCGCAAGTCACTCTGCGTACCAGATCACGAGCTGGATGTCGGGCGCATTTCCAACCTCATGGCCACGGACGCGGACAAGATCGGCAAGTGGTCTTCCTTGCTCTTTTCCCTGTCACAGTGGTCTTGGACATTCGCTTCCTTACCCTTTCTCGTCTACTTCCTCTACCAGTTGGCCGGGGCTTCGGTGTAACGATGTCTAACCACGAGTATCTAGCCATTGAAGATTCTGTGCTGGGTATGCCTGGCGGGCCTGGCGTCGCCTTTGGTAGGATCAGAGTTGGAAGTCTCTTTCCAAGTCTTTACTGAATTGGGGGCTGTAGTCATGTCAGGCAAGGTTGTTTTTGTTGTGCGTAGTGGAGAGACACTGGAGGTGGGCTCTGCCGCGTTCATTGGTACAGCTATGGTGGTGCTAGGGGCCGGCATTTCCCGCGGCCTGGGGAGATGTCTGCAATCCTGGACAAAGGCCGCAAGTCGTGCTTCAACTGTGTTAGATTAGAAACTCGCGAAGAATATATGAGTGTGTGTGTGTGTGCATATATATATATATTATATATAATATAGATAGGGGGGGCACTTCACCAAGCTCAGAGTTGTGCGGCCAAGCCTTAAGGCTCTGAGCTCTCGGCTGTATTCCACCGTTCACGATTCATTCAGCAGCCAGTTCAGCATCGTGCATGTAAAACAGAGATGGCTGCGTCTCCCATGCTGGTCCGAGTGTAACCAGATCATATATTTTTGATCAGGGAAATCGGGCGGAGTTCGCGTTATCTCCGCTAGTTCACAGCTGCCAAATCGAAGAGGATTACATCGGAAGGCCATCAAGAATCACCCGCAGGACCGCTGCACGCACTGTTATGATCAAAGGTCCTGGACCTTTGAAAGAAGTCTGGAAGCTTCGTATGCGCAGATGGTGCAGTGTGGTATGCTTATCTTGCACAGATGACGGGGCACATCATGATCGTCAGAGATGTAGATACCGAGATATAGTCAATCAAAATATGAATCGCATCTGAGCAAGATGAGCATCAGTTCGGTCGCGCAGCAACAGCACTCACTAGCTCTGTCCGCTGAGCGAAAAAGCCCGTCGACTGTCGGTGCGAGTACACCCATAGTCATGCTTTAGCATTTCAAACGAACCAAGAAAGCCCCCACCAAAGCCCCAAAGCAAAGCCTTTCCAGGACTGGAAGACTCCTGCAAAACCGAACCCCCCCAAAACCTAGTTCCTCAGGTAATAACCCGGTTTTAAACAAGAACCTCCTTTATTCCAGGTTCTGGTTTTAGAAGGTATATTTTATTTATTTATTGCAGTTAATTATTAGGCAGCGTCCGGTTTCTCTTTTGCAGGTGGTCCAAGAGTGTCGCGATCACCGTGCCAGCTTGATGAGCGAGATGGTTCGGGGAATCCGGACGGTGAAGCTCCAGGTTTGGGAGCCTGTATGGCAGTCCCGCTTATCTGCGGCCAGGAACGCGGAGATGAAGGCTCCAACATAGCCAAAAGAGATCACCTGTTGCTGCCAGCGCCTTTTGCTGACTTGCTGACTCTGCTGAGGCAATTGTTCGAGTTCGTATCCTGGGAGCCTTCAACACCCTAGTGGGCTCTGTGTTGAGTGTCATGGTGCCAGTGAGCATCTTCGCCTGGTACACTGTCGTACGTGGCGAGAGGCTGGATGCTGCCGCTTGGCTCTCGATGCGCTCATAGGCTTCATAGACTTGACCGGGTCGCGTTGATTTGTGTCACCCCGTGAGGCGACGGCATTCACAACTCTGGCTTGGATCTCCACATTGCAGTGGTCCGTTCAGGCTTTGCCCGGTATTTACCGTGCAGTGGCCAATTTGAAGCCGAGCTTCGATCGCATCGACCGCTTCCTGACCACTCCCATTACTACCCCCCAGGCCTCGTTTCGGGAGAGGGACGTGGATGGTGTGCACGGCGTGGAATTTGTGCGACCGTGGCACGAGGAGCCCTGGCTGAGTGCAAGCTCTTTCCAAGGCCTTGCAGCTTGCACCGGCATTGCCGTGGACGTCCAGAATGCGGCTTTTGGCTACAGACACTGGGATGCGAATGCGAACTTACAGGAAACTTGCATTTTAGAGCAGGTGAGCTTCCAGGTTCCAAAGGGCAGCTTTGTGATGATTGCTGGGCCAGTCGGCAGCGGGAAGAGCACTCTATTGGCTTCTTTGGCATGCTCACGGCCTCCTCTTCGTGGCCAGTGTCACGTGAGTGGGCACAGGGCCTTCGTTTCCCAGAAACCCTTCCTTCTGAACGGCACGGTGAAAGAGAATATCCTCTTCGGACTCCCACTGGATGAAGACAAATATGCATCTGCGCTGCGCATGGCAGCGCTTGTAGAGGATTTGGGCAGCCTTTCAAGCGGTGATGCGACCCCGGTTGGTGAAAGCGGAGCCGCAAGGCTGCTGTTGAGCCCTTTTCGTGAGTCATAGTTCCTATAGTAACTTATTATTGTGAGACTAAATTTGCGGGGAAAAGTTCCAGAGCTTGCAAGAGCCGCGAAGACTTTCTTGCTTTTACGGTTCAGACTCAGACCCGATGACTGCCCTCGCCATTTCGTGGTATAACTTCTAGTTCGATGTCTGAGTCTCAAGGTGCAGCTATCGGGTGGACAGAAGGCTCGAGTGGCGCTGGCTCGCGCTGTGTATTCAAACTCGGAGGTGGTCTGCCTGGATGATGTCCTCAGCGCTGTTGACGCGCACACTGCTCGCTACATTTGGGACAGCTGCCTCATCGAAGGGCTTCTTCGCAACAAGAAGACTGTTATCTTGGTGAGCCATCAAATTCAGTACCTTTCACGCCCGGAGGTGGACTCTGTCATCATGCTTCGGAACGGAAGCTCGGTCTCAAGTTTAAAGAACTGCAACTCGGAAGCCAGCAGAAGGGCTTTCCTTGATTGGCTTATAATGAGGCCAGCTGTGGCTACACGGACCATGGAGCGAATTGGCGAAAAGCGGTGATGTTTTCCTGCGCCTCGTGCAGGAGTGGGACATTGCCGAATCGGAAGAAGCTTTGTCCCGGCAGTCATCATCGAGCTCCTTGTCAGAGACACTCGAGAGGGAGCGCAATGCTGATGAGTTGATCAGTCTTGCAGAATGCCAGTCTGCTGTGGGCTCCGTGCTGGGAGCCTTGGAGGGACGCCGCATTGATGCAGCTTTGATCCGCAGCGTCCGAGAAACCCTCAGTGGATCTGCAGACCTTCAGACCGATCTCATCCGTGAAGGCAGGTGCCCCAATTGACCTGCGACGACCTGCATATGTGTGTGTGTGACAGCAAACCTCGCCAGGAATGATCTCTTGGCCAGACTTCCGACTATACCTACAAGCCTTCGGTTCCAGATGCGTGATCACCCTCATGCTTTGCGTAATGGTTTTCTCCGCTGTGAGCCAGATCCTGCCCCCTTGCCGTTCGATTTGAAACGCCTTCTTATTGTCTTCATAACCCACCAATTCACTTAGCAGGCGAGGCAATGAACATGTAAGGAGCACTTTATATCTTGCTGAATGGACTAGTGGCAAAGAGTCGGCGACTGAGCAAGAACACAACGTTCTGATTTATTTCCTGATCAGCATCTCGACAGCCTTGGCAAACTGCACCCAAGCGATCCTGCTTACAGTGTGCGCTCTCCGTGCATCTCGCAGCAGCGCGGCTGCAGACAGATGCAGGCTGAGATGAGTGCAATACGCATCAGAATGCTATGTCAGGCATCCATAGCGACATGCTGTGCAAGGCGGGGCCAAGCTGCTTTTACTTATACCGTTATACGGCCCACTTGCTGCTGAAGAAAGCATTGCAGGTCTTGAGTGCGCCCATGTCCTTCTTTGACTCTTCGCCTACTGGTCGCATTCTGAACCGTTTTCTGCAAGACGTCCAGAACATCGACAATTTCCTGCCGGATTCGATCTCGGACCAGATCATGAAGACTTTGACGATTGTGACCCAGCTCTCCCTGGTCTACATCGAGGCTCCCTGGGTACTATGCAGCTTGCCGATCCTCGCCGTACCCTACTCCATGATCTACAAGCGCATGCGAATTCCGAACCGCGACTCGCGCCGCTTGGAGAGCGCAGCCCGGAGCCCGGTCTACACCCATTTTGGCGATACGCTCCACGGTCGGGAGACCGTCCGGGCTTTTGCGGCTGAGGCGGGCAAAGGGCCAAAGCTGGCTTAAGTTGGCTTCTGAAATTATCCAGTGTTCGTGAGGCTCGCTTCGAGAAGGAAAACTTGAGGCACATCAGCACAATGGCCCAGGGGCTGTATGGCAATCAAGCGGTTGGAAAGTGGGCACAGGAAGCTTTGCTGCACCAACCAGTGACCCTATGTCCGGAACGTGAGTCGACCAGGAATTGCAGCTTGATGGTGCTCTGTGTGTGTGTGTGCGTGCGCCAAGGCGCTGACTACGCAGTGGGGCTGCATTTTGTACTGCATCTCGGCTTTTGTGTGCGTGGAGCTATCCCGGCGAGGGCTTATGCAAGCGGGTCACATGGGCCTGGTGCTCCTTTATTCTGCACAACTACAGCGGGGCATGATGGACTACATGCGACTTAGATGTGAGAAGTGTTTTTAGGAAGGCGTTTCCGGATCAAGTTTTATGCAGCGCACAAGACCTTCTGGCATAAGGATGGGGGCCGCTGATGTTGAGACGAAGTTTGTGTCCGTGGAGCGAGTCGCAGAGTATCTGCGCCTTGAAGAGGAGAGTTGCCGCAATGAGGGGGACGAGGAGGCGCGTGCCATGCTCGGGACTGCTTGGCCCAGCCAGGGAGAAGTGCGTCTGGAGGCTGTGACCATGCGCTACCGGCTCCATCGCGCACTGGTACTTAAAGGAGTCGACCTGTTCATCCCTGGCAAAGCCAAACTCTCATTTTGTGGACGCACCGGCTGTGGGAAGAGCTCTCTATTCAGTGTGCTGAACCGTTTGTACCCACTTGCGTCTGGCCGTGTACTGATTGATGGAGTGGACATCAGCCAGCTGTCGCTGCAGACTCTGCGAATGAGCATCCGCGTAGTGTCGCAAGAGGCCTTCCTTCTCTCTGGCTCCTTGAGGCAGCATCTGACCATGGGCTCGAGTGAGCACGATGATGAGGTGCTGTGGCATTGCTTGTCTGCCGTTGGTTTGGCAGAGAAGGTGCGCTTATTGCCTGGGAGCTTGGATTTCCGTGTGGACATTGCTGGTGGCAACTTCTCTGTGGGAGAGCGGCAGCTCCTGACGCTTGCGCGTGTCCTTGTGCCAAGCATCCCCTGCAGCCTCGAGGATTGGGCACCTCCACGCATGCTTCTCTGCGACGAGGCCACGGCAAACATCGATGTCCTTACGGATGAGAAGGCCGAAGCCTCGACCCGACCGAGAGAATCCGGTTTCTAGGGAGCGTCGCAGCAGTGTTTCTCTGCAGAGGTGCACCAGGTGGTGCTGGAAATGGATGCGACGGTCATGATGATTTGCCGCATGGCAGCACTGGCAACACATGGTGCCGTCGCAGCGCAGTCACGAAAGCTGAGGCCATCGGCTTCAGCACATCGCTCGATTCCAACAAGCAACTCTTGATGCAAGCGTAGTCAGTGTAGTCCCTGTATTCGCTGGAGCCGAGCTTGCAAAACTCTGATCAGTGGTGCTGGTGCCGGTGCAGCCGCTGCTGTTCTCCTTGAGAGTGCAGTGTACCTGTAGTGTCCTCCCTCTTCTGCAGTCTGGTAGAACGACTTTATCCCTTTGTCCTCCGGTTGCTTGACAAGAGACTACGCATACCTTCTGCTTTGCACACCTCTCTCCTGCGGGTATAGCATCTAGGTTCGTTTGTCTGTATTGCGACTACGTACTTATCACCTAATGTTGCACATGATTCCTGCTGTTGCTACCATCGGGTCGTTCAGGTAGTGGTGCTTGATGCTGGTCTGGTGGTTGAGCAGGGCTCGCCAGAGGAGTTGCTGGACTCTGACAGGCACGATGTGCACCGAGTTCCTGTGCCTATCCCTGTCGGAAACATTGGCTTTGATCATGCGCCGATTCTCGCAGGAGGCCAATCTCCCACTTGGCGCGCCTTTGTGCTGCGGCGGGCCTCTGACTGGAGGGTGGCTTGCAGGACTTCTGCATCAGTGTACAGATGCCATCCGCCCTAGGGCATTGTGTAAGCTTTACTGCAGCACCGCAGAAAGAACAGCGGTCAATGCAGGTCACTGCTGCACCCCAGACCTGCCCAAAAAAGACTCTGGACGCGTGAAGACCGCAGAGCATCGCAGAGCTGCAGTGCCCATGTTCTCTTGCGACACAGGCACAACACGTTGCTGACCTGATGAGAGTCTCGCCTCCTGGTTGCATGCCCGGCGTGCCGTCAGTGCTCGCGGAGCTCCATGAGCTCCTCGCCTCGCAACGACAGCACCGGTTGCGCACGCGCAGAGCAGACCAAAAACTTCTGCTGGCAGGCCGAGTTCGAGAGCGAAGGGTCCAACCCCTTCTTCGCCCTCATCGCCCATGTCGCCCATGTCACCTGGCTATGTATATACGAGTCTAACACGTCTATCCGTCCGTGCTGAAAGCATGTTGATCTCTCTTTTTCGATTTGCCGTTTACAGACCCTGCATCGTAGGTTCGTCCTAGCCAGGCGGGAGGCAAAAAAACACGTCTGCACCGGTCCACACCTATTGGGTTCCTGGAGTTGACCTTCAACGGACGTTTAAAACGTCTCTGCATATCTTAACATCGGGAATCGGGAGGGTCAGGTGCGTGTAGTGCATAGAGTGGAACGGTTGGACATCGAACTCGTTGTATCACGATGGGAGAAATGCCCGGGCGACACTGTTCGAACACTTGCCACCACATGTGGAAGGGCATCAGCTGAAAGTATTTTTGAGCTCGATGCTGCACGTAGCCTCCTCGAGCCCAGCCGTCACCCCAGTGAATCCCAGTGACCCTGTTGCCCCGCCAGCCTTTCAGGATCCATTGATGATCCCCTTTTCATTTTGGGGCCCAGCTGCAACGGCGACGTGCCAACAGTGTTGGCATGTCGCACTGGCCTACAATCCGCGAGGAATCGTGGAATGGGTGCCCTGCCCCTGCCTAGATGCTCTATGTCGTCACGGACCCAACAAAAAAGCCGCGGATCGACGAGAACGCAGGTGACAGCAGTGCTGTGCAAGACACCGAAGCATGTGCCACCCAAGACATGCACATGAGTGCAAAAAGAAAGTGCGTTGTGGCTCTGCGAGTGGGCTTGGGTTGCTTGAGGTTTGAAGCGGACTTGTTGTTGCCGTTCTTCGATCTTCTTATTCAGCATTAGCGCTTCCGCTTGTAAATTTTCAACCTTTTTGATTACCTTATATCTTGTTATTGCTATTCGTATTTACTTGGTGGTTCTTAAGGAAACTGTCTTGAAAGTAGCGAGGCGAGCAGGGGCTGTATGTCAAGACGTGTTTGCATGCAAAAGACAACATGCAATTTCGAACCATTTTTTAAACACATGGGCCAACAGTGCTTCCCTCTTTGTTCTGTTTGGATGGTGGCTCCTTTGGGTTGCTGATGCTATTTTCCTTGGGACTGTCTCGAGATGTTGAGTTTCTAGCTTTGTTTGTTTTGGGCTTCAGCCCAGGCCAAAGGACCACGGAGCGGGCCCATCACGAGCAAACCCTTTGCTGAGAGTCCCTGGCCATGGAGTCATCCGAACCTAGACTGACAAGTCTAGGTTCGGACGTTACGGAAAGCGGCATGCCCTTCGTGCAAAAGACGTCATCAAAGCTTGGCAGGACAGCCTTGGGCTTGCTACGATCCCAACGGAAGTTGGGCAGCACCAGCTTTGCGGAAAGCATTGGTATACATCCCGCCACGTAAGCAAGCAAGAACAGCAAGCGGTCACCCACGGCACCCGAGCACTGCAGGCCTGCCGCCTGAGCAACTTGGGAATCCTTCCGGCTAGCACCAAACAGGCACCAATGGCACCAAACGAGTGGTGGAGCTTCACCTCGTGCAATTGCTCTGCCTGCTGTTGAGGTGGTGAGAGCAGAGTGGCACTTCTGTTATAGAGTGTGATGTGTTCTTACTTGAGGTCCTGTTGTACACCTTGGTTAACTCCGTCCATGAAGCGGCTCTTCCGAGGTCGCCTGGCAAGAGGATTCGAGCGGGCCTCGGTTTCTCTGTTTTTACGAAGACGAAGGCCCTGGCAGCCACAGTGCGCGAACAGAACGAAACAGCTTCCCATACTCTACACACTGCACTACTACACCTCCCGTCATCGAATCTGAGGCCGCAATGCCGCGATGCTTGGCATTCCTTTGGACCTCAGGGGAACGCAATTTTCGCTTCCAGTCCCTGCCCTGCTCTTACTCCGTTGATGGCACATCCTATCCTTCCGGAGCTTCATTATATCCTGGGTCTGCGAGGTCCGCCATCCGACCGGGGTGATCCTAGCGCCGTCACCAGGCCTGCTACTACTTGTTACTGGCTAGATTCTTGCAGTGGCGAGACGAAGCTGCAGGCCCTCGGGTTAGTCGGAGCTCCGCACAAGGCCACACGCTGTGACACGGCTATGACGCACCGCGTCCCGAAGAGGAGAGATGGCACTCGCAAGGTGCTGCCTTGCGGGCTTTTGCTGCACTCGCGGCTGCTCCATCAGCCGCACAGTCAGGCGTCTACTCGATGCGCAGATTCTTCTCCAGCATCTTGTGTGTGTATCTGTGTGCCGCCATTTCTATCCTCGCGACTTAAGTCTTAAGTTTAAGATAAATCTCTCTGCATCTAGGGAGGGCGTGGAAGGCCACTGGCCAGTCTTGCCAGGGCAGCTCCCTTTGCACAAAGTTGTGCGGGGCGGTGGTGCCTGAGACGGGAAACACGGACAGGAGAAGCCAAGGACAAGAAAGCAACTGTACAGACGAGAAGAGTGCTGTTTGCCTAACGCAAACGGCCATGCTTTGGATCTGGCAATCTCACATAATTTTCCAAAGTGTTTGGAATTTAATTCGCGCTTTTTTGGCACATCTCGGCATCGTTGCCTGGCACGGCCTGTTCTAGAGTTTGATGCTCGTTTGGCCGCTTCGTGTTCAGACAGGAGTCGGGAATTCGTGAGGACATGCCAATTTCACCCTTGTAAAGCAGATAGATTTGTTGCCTTGGTCCGACAAGGGGGAAATCTCGGAATAGCTCCGCCGACCTGTGAAGCCGAGTGCAGTCGAGGACCGAAGCTGCCTCTAGGCTCCAGGCTTGCAAGCTAGCAGCTAGAGGCAGCTAGAGAGCTGGGGAAGGCTGCGCAGGCTGGCCGCAACGCCCTCGGTACGCAGCCCTGCGACCTGGTTTAGTCGCAGACGCCGCGATGAGGAGTGGCACGAGGTGATGTTGTATGACGAGAAGACCAGAGCTCCCGGGCAGCAAATTTCGAGAGACTGAAGGTCTTGAAGTCTGCAATCTGCGCCTTCAGTCCCTGAGGCAGCAGTTCAGAAGATCCCGCTTCTAAGTGTCAAAGCTGGACCCCGTGATGAACAGTGGGCCAGGATCCCATGGCTGTGGGATTCCTGAGAGATTGACCTCATTATGCACTGTGCTAAGGCTGAGCGCTTGAAAGAAGAGCTCATGGCATTGATTAGATATGTACAGAACAACAAGGCCCGACCAACTCAGCAAGTCCAGAAGCTTGCAGCAGAACCGCCAGCCGGAAGGAGAATGACAGCGACTGGTTCCAGATCCTCTCCAATGAGGCGGGCTTGAACGCATGCGCGTCTTTGATTCACGGAGAGCAGGTGCATGTGGCTGTATAGGATGGAACGAAATGGACCGGCACCTGCTGGCCACACCCCCGACGTCCGAAAAAGGGTGGCATGAGCAAAACCCGCCGCCCCGCCCAGGTATGTGCACAACTTGCTAAAATACGAGTTCAAGCTTCAGTTTGAGGCACTTGCGACAGCTTTGCCACCGCGCACGTGGTATGCGCGCTGTCTTGCGCCGCCCCTAAGATCCCCGCGGGCTATCCAGCTGTGCCCATCGAATTGGCCGCAGCCCCGCTGACGTATCACCCACAGGTTGGCTTTTGCAAGTTCCGTCCTGTAGGAACTGCCAGAGCTGGACGGGAAGACACCGAAGATGTGCCTCCATGGTCCCATGTTGATGACGGATGCTCCGAAGACTCTCAGTGTCAAGGTACCGTGGTGGGAAGATTTGTTTGGACATTCACTTCGCTCCACTTTGGAGGCCAGACGTACACCCTCCCCAAATTGCTTTCTTGCTGTGATGGAAAAAGGACAAATGTGCCGAAGTTCGGCATAGCACATGCCCTTTCTCTTGTCTGACCCTCGGCGAGGGTTTCTGGAGCTGCTTTGGGTCTCGGTCTCTTTTTCTGAGGCTTTGGGGCCATGGTTGGCGGCTGAGATCCCCTACTTGATCGAAGCCGGCGTTGTCAGCCACAAAACCGGGCTCGCTGCTCAGTTCACACCCTGGGAGCAGCGGCTCCGCCTGCAGAGTGCCTGCAGGTCTGCCGAGTCTGAGAGACGCGCAGCCGAGTGACTCCAAGTTCGAAAACATGCTGCTGTTCGCCTCAACCTCGGAACTGCATCAAGACCTGTAGTGCAATTGCAGCTGGTGTCATATACGATCTCGGCGTATCGCTTGTCAAGAGCCTGAGGGATGTATCGTCGCTCATGCATGATGAGACGAAGGGAAGCCGCAACAGTACAGCATGTTGGGCGACCACAAAAGGCGGCTGCCATGGACAAAAGCATGTAAACCTTCGATAAGACGTGCTTTTGGCATCGGGCAGCTGGGGAATACCCCATTCTATAGACAAGTGCTCGAAGACAGGTCTTTGCTCACGTACACGATATAGGCGACACAATACTGGCTAGCTATGGACAATGCCTCTCATGACTGGGAAGCCTGGGCGCATCGTTGAGCTCTGAGTGTTCGCTTCGAGGCGATGTGTCTGACGTGTTGAAAATGGTAGACAGACCGCTTGAGGATACGGGGCCTGGCCTCATCAGCTGGAAGCCTTCAGAAAAGCCCTCAGCCAGAACTCGATCCTGAACATGCCGACTGGCAGTGGGAAGACTCTGGTTGCGCCGCAAGGATAAATTTGAAGCTTAAAGTGCTGTCCGGAGGAGCCATGACAGTTCGCAACGTGCTGCAAAGGTGCATGCTACTGGACGCGCTGGGTGTTCCGAGCGTCTTTGTGGTGAACTCACGTGCGCTCGTGGCGCAGCAGACGGAGTATCTCCGCCGGCACAGCTTGCAAAACTTCTCTGTGGCCAGCACTCCCCAAGCCGAGGCACGAGCCGCGGCGTACATTTTCTGTAGCTGTTTCTGTGCTTCGGTGCTGCGGTGACAGGTCTTCGTCGCAACCGGCGAGGTGATTCGGATCGCTCTCGAGACAGGGCAGATTGTTGCCCAACAGCTTCGCTGCGTAATCTTCGATGAGGTGAGGGGCCTGCATGGGGCTAGACTTGCTTGTGATTACTGCTATTGGACACATCTTATAGAGAGAGTGTCTGAGGCACACCACGCAGTAGGCCTGGCCGGCAGGGACGGGGGATGACTATGGACTCGGAGCCTCGAAGCAGGTCGCCACCCCTACGCCGAAGTTCTGAGACGGCTGCGAGAGGGCTGCTGCCCGGCACGGATATTGGGACTCACCGCCAGCTTCCTGCATGGAAACGCGGCCAGGGCCTTAAGAGGGGCCCAAAGAGCGAGTTCGGTTCGGTGGGAAGCGGGCGCCAGGATCCGGAACGCCGGCTGGAGGCACCGGAGGCCTCCACGGTGTGGCTTAGCCCTGCCAAAACCGGAGGTGCTGGAGGAGCGCTTCGGGGCCCAGGCTTTCTCGCCCCAGGCCTTCGGAGGGCCACGAGAGCTTGGGGGCCACTGCTTGCCAGGGTTGCATTGGATCTGAGGTTCACCCGACCTTGTCGCACAGCGAGCGGCGCTTCACGGCAGTGCCCTGGTCACGCGGCCTTAGATACTTAGAGACGGCAAGTCTAGCTGCATCGGGCGGGACGAGAGAGCCCAGAGCCAGCAGATGCCAGCAGGTTCGAGGCAGCAGGAGATGAAGCGGCCTCGGCGGCGGCCTACGCCGGCTATGCGAGGCGCCTGGATGTCCTCGTCGAGGACTTGGCCAAGGAGCTGGAGTTCAACTGGGAGCTTCAGAGCTCCCTTTCTCGAGAAAAGGGTCGGCTCCGTGGAGTCTTGGAGAGCCTGGGGCCCGCAGCCTACCAGCCCTTCGCCCTTCGGCCTCAAAGCTCCTCCAAAACGCCTCTATGGGCGATCTCTGGCTCTTTTTTTCGCACCGAGGTGCAGGACAGCCTCGTCGAAGTGGTCCAGGCAAGATGTCGCACTTGTCTCGCACTTGACTGCAGCATCTCCCGTGCTCGAAGGCGAAGCTCTCCAGCAAGTTGCAGTTTGTAGATGGAGACGCCGGAGACACCATGGAGTGCTTGCAGAGGGCCCTCGTACTGCTGCCTCAGTGCCGGGAAGTCCTGGCCAGGGTGAACACAGTGAGTGATGAGGTGAGCGGGAAGTTTGAGGCACTGCGCCAGCTTCTGAGGCGTCTCCTGTCGGGTTCGACTTCCGACAAGATCTTAGTCTTTGTTGAGCGCGTGTCGGTGGCTGGGCCTATGGCACGGCTTCTGGAAGCATCTACTGGGGTCGAGATCGCCCATGCGCCCCGGCCAGTCTTGTTCTTCGCGCATGTTGCCCTGCAAGTGACTGGCTAGCGCAATGAAAACTAGCTTGGCGAGGTTTGTGGTGTTCAGGGCATGGAGGAGGGTCTTCGACAGTGGAATCTGCAGCGGTTCCGCACCACCTGCCGAGTCTTGGTAGCCACCACATCTCTGGAGGAAGGTTTGGATGTGCCAGACTGTCGCTATGTGGTGCGTTATGACTTCTTCAGCAGTGCCAAGAGCCACGTTCAGGGAGCCGGCCGTGCGCGACATGGGGAAGCCGAGATTTTCTACTTCGACAACGACCCAAAAATGGAGGAAGACCGCCGGCGCCGCATCGAAGATGCCCTGAGCCGGGAAGCCCCCATGGCCTGCTCCGAGCGGGAGCCGCAAAGGCCGGAGGCCCCGGCTTTTTCCGTTCTTCCAAGTGGCACTGAGGGCGAAGAGGAAGGCGCCGGGGAGGGCGGCGAGGGTATCGGCCATGCCTGGGGCGAGGAAAAGACTCTTTGGGATTATCGTCAGAACAAATCCTTTAGGGGCATGGCGTGTGCCTGCGGTGCACTTCTGCACATCACCAGCCGAGCTTACGGGCGGGGTCGGAAGAAGAAGGAGCGCAGTTTCTCGGTGCAAGGCGCGGTGGTCTGCCCTCTTTCGCTAAGTCCCATTCCCGAGCTGAGACAAAATGGGAAGAGGGCGACTGGTGCATGCTCTTGGCGCTTGGAGCTGTGAAGCACCGACGCATTGTTCCACAGTCCAGCCCGCCCCCGCTGCTGCTTCCGAGCCGCCTACACTAGGCCACTAGGCCCTATGTACCATGGACCTTTATGCAGAGTGCGGTTACGGCTTGGTTTGCAAGCTTTTCCCCATTAGTGCAGTGTCTACTTGTCTTTGACAGTTCGTGGTGTTGCCTGTTTCACGTTCAAGCATCTTCAGAAAGTCATCGATTGCGGCATAGCTAGAGATCTAGGCATTTAAAGCGAGGAACTAGGATCCAAGATGAAGGTGGGTAGCTCGGCCATGCAGGGTCGGGCTGACGGGGCCGGGGCCCCCGCCGGAGCCGTCGCCCACCAGGTCTTCACGGCAGTTCGCCGTGCAGGCGGTGAGGAGCCGCTTTTCTCGCTTAGCTGTCGACTTCGCAGTTCTCCGCTGTGGTGGCAGGAGGCCGAGCTGCATCCTTTGCGGGACATTAACAACAAAGAAATCGAGGAGGCAGGGAGGCCTCAGCTCAGACCTGGGCAGGGCCAAGTTGTCTCGTTTTCTTACCTCAAAAACGAGTCGCGCCAGGTCAAGCAGCTGAAGCATCCGCCTCGTGAGGTGGCAAGGCGAGGGCGAGGATGTTTAGATTTAGAGTCCGTCACTCGTGATGGCGCAGTGTATGCCGTTTGGCGAGGGTCATGGAGGTCGTCCACTTGCTGCTGTCTTTGACGCTTCCATCTTCGATTGACTGGGGCGATGTTCTTCGCACCGTTGTGCGTGTGGACTTCCTGAAGCGCGCCCGCAACATTGACATGGACGCCATCTTGGAGCAGCCTCGACTGATTGACTACATCTGCCGAAGGCAGGCTCGCTTTGGGATTCGGACCCGTGTGCTATCCCAGCTGCAGTACAGTCCTGTCAACCAGATACTTCGCGGGAAGCGAGCCGCTGACGCCTGATCGAGTTCGGTGGGCAAGCAAGGCTGTTGTGGCTTTCTTCGGGTGCCTTCCTTGGGCTTCGCGTTCCAAGTCTTGTTGCTTGATCGTGCTGAGGCTGCATTTTTGTGCAGTCGCCCTAGTTGTTTAACATCAAGCACCTCATGGCGCTAAGGTGGACCGTTGCCATCATTGCCGGCTGTCTGCCAGCTTTCCCGGCGAAGGTGCATGTTGCAACTCCAGCATGGCACTGCTACCACACGACTCGTTCCTGCTGAGGTGGCTTGAGTCCTTGAACGGTTGTGGTTGAATCCAATAATATCCATTGAAACCCATCAAACGCTGGATTGCTGGATTGTCTGAAAGTCACGGCCTAGGTCATGGACAACTGCACGGAATGGTTTCAGAAATCGAGTGGATTGTGGTCTTCTCATCTCAGATAGCTGATTGATGAGGGCTCAAAGAAAAGATCGTTCGTGGAGAGACTTTTCAGTGGTTCCCTCCAAGTCTGGCAAACTCCCGTCACGGTTCATGGAGCGCCGACAGGTCGGTGGCGAGGAGTCGAGGCGGCGCATCATCTTGCTTGACCAGGATGCCCAGCACTCCGCAAAGGGAACCTCTCTTGAGTTCCCTTCGCTTGCTCCGTTATAATACTCGCCCCATTGCACTGCGTTTTCGCAGGAACTTCGCGAAGAGCGGCGTCAGAAGCGAGACGCCGAGGAAGAGCAACGCAAGGCCACGGCGAATGGCTCTTCTTACTACCGCAAAGTTTTGCTGGGATATTTTTGGCCACCAAAATACACAGAGCTGGATAAATGCTTTCGGCTTTCGACCTGTAGGAGCAACACCGAGCGGAGAAGCAGCGCAGGGTGGGGTGCCATGTCTTTGCGTGGCAAATGATACTGCGCAAGCGAGCCCCACGGTCGCAGAACGTACTGAGGAAGAAGAAAGGCAGCGCGAAAAGCAACGTGAAGAGGACTCCCTAAACCAGGCAGACGGCTCAATACTTGCAGGGTCACCACGTGATTGATTCGTTCACCCTTGACAGGAACAAGCACGACAGAAGCTTGCAGCGATCGAAGCTGCAGCCGCCGACAAGAAAAGGGCAGAGGCAGAAGATCAGTTGCAGCAGCAAGCGGTGCAACAAATGCAGCAGCGGACGCAGCAACAGCTAGAGAAGCTGGAGTCTGAGCAGCGCCAGCAGCAAGAGGCCTTCCCTTCACAACTTTCGAGACCTTCAACTGACAGCTGAGAAATGCTGAGAAGTTTGAAGTTTCTGCAGGTCTTCAAGCAGCGTCGAGCAGCTGCAAAGCAGAGGAAGCTGGAAGCGAAGATCAGGCCGAGACAACTTTGAACTTTGCTCAGCAAGGCGGCATCTTTTCGGAGGCACAAGAAAAGACTTGCGCTTGGATTACACAGCGACGAATCCGGCTCAGAAGCGACTCGGCTCTTGGGTGGACCTTCAGACCGCTGCGACCATTGACCTGTCCCGTGGCCCTTCCAGGTGGAGCGGTGTCGTGGTGTTTGGAACAGCAACAACCCGGACATCAGGTTCTTGCGCATTGCAGGCTGTGGGACGCTATAGTTAGTCACTGTAGTCGCTACTTGCTGATCAGATGTGCCACAACGTGCCACGGCCAGAGGTGCTGAAATCACATTCCTTTCCGACGAGTTCGCCGACCACTGTACAGCGGTGTCTTGTCAACCCATGCACTACGGCCAGCACTTCTACGAGTTTATCGTGCACCACTTCAGCAGCTGGCCGGCAAGCGACGGTCAAGGTCTGAACCCGCACGTGTAATGTTGCGCGCTCTCTCGTCCCACTCCACCAAAAAGGGATTCATTGCAAATTCCACGGCGTGCGGGACATTTGGGTCACATCTCTGCATCCTGCCAGTACATGGGGGGAAGCATGTGGCTTTGACATAGCGGTGGTTTTCTGGTGGTCTCCTGCTGGTCTCGCCCAGCGCGGGGTAGACGATCTAGGGGCGCGCACGCGACGTGCTCGCGGGGTTCTCGCGGCGTACTTGCTGCAACTATGGTCCATCCCTAGGAGTTGCTGCCTGCACTGGCACGAAATGTCTTCCTCGCGTATGTTGCGAGGTGATCAGCTGCGATGCGGTGTCACTACGGATGCCGTGCAGGTGTGCAGGGGCGCTCGGTAACAATCAAAATGCAGTTCAAAGACTGCGTGATACTTTCAGGCTGGTGCACTCGTTGCAGGACACAACTTGCGCGGATGGTGCTGCTGGGTTGCAAGTGTAAGTAACTGCAATTCATGCAGCCAGTGGCTATGGGATGACGGCCAAGGCTACAACACCGGACGACGAAGTCTAAAGGCAAAGACGATGCCTGCAGGGCTACAAGTCAATGGCAAGGCAGGATTGCTTTGTTAGAGTTTTGACTCACAAGACTCAGAAGTGGCTTCTCCGTGCTCTTGGGGTGGGACTAGCAGGTTGTACAAGAGTTCAGCAGCGTGGACGATGGCGGGCTGGATGGATCGTCTGCGCGCAAGGGGATCCGTGCCACAAGCCACGGACAGCATTGCTGGAGGTGACATCATCGGCGTTCTCGTGGATGCGGACAGCCTGCGCTTGAAATAGCTTGTTTACTTACTGCTGGCCCAATTACAGCAGAAAGCCGTTCTTTGTGCAGGACAGATGGTCGATTGCATTTTTGAAGAACAGGGTGCTGGAGGGAAGCTGTGCGATGAGTTCCCATGCACGGGAGCCGCTTCTGGGTCAGAAACATCCATATGTAGACAAGGCATAGTCACCGTCGCCATGTGAGCAGACCAGCTCAGGCTGTATCTGCTCCTACATATGGATGCGGCAGGTGACCACGTGGAATTGCGTCACGTGCCCCTCCAGGAAGCTCCAGCAGAGGCTCTTGCAGCGCTGGAGTCCTTCTCCCCTCCCTCCTGGCAAATCGTGGTTAGCGACTGCTCCGATTGCTCCAGCGTGAGCGAGGGCGAGGGCATTCCAGGTCCCTCCGGACCAAACCGGCCTCGCCCTGCTAGTGCCAGTGTCTTAAGTGAGCCACTGAGCGGTCGAGGGCCCCTTGAACGAGAGCAGCTCGCAGGCTCGCACCCGACAGTCTCTTCAGTCTCGTCCTCTACCGGCGACCTTCGTGTTGCCTCGAAGTCGCTCCTTGGGGCGGCTGGGGCGATTCTCGCCCACAAGCCATCGGTCACCAGCAACCCTCCGGCACCTGCAGAGCCCTTCCCTCCGGCTCCGACAACGATGCCACGAGATCCCAACAACGACCAAAGTGTTGTGGTCGGTCTCAAAGCTCGCCTGAGGGAGCTGAAAGACTGCTTGGACGAAGGCCTTCTAACCATGGACGAGTTCCAGGAGGATCGCTACAGAGGGTGTTGCTGCTACATCAGAACGTACGTAGTCTTTTTGTCCAGAAGAGACGTTTGTCTAAAGTTTGAACAATGTTCGGCCTTTGTGTCCGCCCGCGTGACGCACATCAGTATCACATTAGACAAAACATGTTTTGTAAGTGGTAGGCGCGGCATTTCCGCCTTCTCGGCGCCACGGCATATCGGATAGGTTTGCCAGCCACGCAAATGTCTCACGTGACTTTCCCACTTCTTGCAAATGCACCGTCTAGGTATCTGGCAGCGACATTGCAGATTGCGCGGGACGTTCTCGAAAAGACAAAACTTTCCTGCAGACAACGCATGCCAAGCCCTCCTAAGACGGAACCGATACCCATGGACCGGAAAATCAAGGCCATCACCCTATACACCAGATGTCTGGTAATCAAAAAAATCTAGGAATCAAGCTTGTGCAAGAAGTAGTGCAGACAGCACGATGACATATCTTAGATTTTGCGCAACAGCTGAGACACGAAGGAATCCGAGGCGGCAAGGTCTAAGCTTGAACATGCCGAGTGGGCCGAGCGAGCGACCAATGCAAATAGACGCTGCGACACACTTCATGATCGGGTCACACATTGCTTGAACTCTGTAATTCAGGCGCGAACTATGGAGGAGTAACCTTTCGCATCACGATGCCATCATCGTGAAATTCAGCATTCAGGCCCAGCAGTCGAGTCCCTCCTGAAGAAAGCCACCAGCAAACACCCCCTGCCTGGACCTGGAAGCAAGTTCAGAAAGCCTGCTCAACTCCTGTTGTTGGGCGTTGCCAATACCTGCTTGACGCATGCTGTTACCACCAATAGACTGCCACAGGGAAACAATCTGTGGAACTACTCTTTTGCCTTCGAAAGTTTGTCCGCGCCACCAAAGACTGGAAAAGGAAGGCATGCAGCCAAACTTGCCGTTAGAAAAGCATTCGACAGCATCCTGCAGGAGGAGCTCGCAAAATTGCTAGTAGACAACGTCGGGTGGCCGGATATACATGGAAAGCTGACATCATAGGAGCCAAGGAGATCAACATTTACACTGGACCGGACTCCCTTATCACCTTCTCCACCGCCATGGTGTACACGAACAGGTGCCGGCGGTCCAGGCTTCCAGCCTGTCTTCGAACGGATCGAGACTTACTGCAGAAGGCACTGAACGTGGTGCACGGAGACTTGGGGCGAAAGGGCGTTGAGGTCAACCAAAAACTCAAATCGTGTGCTCGGAACCCAACGAACCTCCCTTCCTCATAGGGGGAAAGCCAGTCCAAGTCTGGCAGCCGAACGAGATTATGACTGTCCTGGGGGCTCCGTTGTCCTTCGACAGGGGTAAGACATCTTCCACGCACACCAGCACGTCACTGTATGCCAAGAGTCCCCTGCGGGCGCCCCTGGTCATGCTGACTTTGCTGGTTCGTGGCTCAGCCCCTTTGGGCGTGTCAAACTTGGCCAGCACAAGACGCCTTCTGAAATCATGCAATGTCTTCCAATTGCAAGGTATCAGGGGCACAGAAGCCTAGAGTCTTCAGTAATTTGTCGTCAGTCGCAGAAGCAGAAATCAATATGTTCATTTTCTTCTCAAGGCAGTCCGTGCTTGCCACTGTTAAGCACCTCTCGATCCGCTCCCAGAACGTGTCGGCATGACCCGCTCTAGTACAAAAGTACATAGATAAATACATAGATACTTCAACATTACGTGGCTATTCCTGCTCGGCTCCCAAGGAGTGACACTCTACCTTGAATGCCGAGGTATCCTTGACATGGATAGGACAGCGCATGAGACTCGAGCCCGACCCTGGAGAGGGGTGTGACGGATCCAGGAATCGCGCGCTGGGTGTGGGTTGGCCCAACCCTGTGCAGGGGTCAGATGCTGCTTGGAAGGACACTGAAAGACGGGAGTGATGAATTGGAAGCCGGACCCTGAACAGGGGTCAAAATCCAAAGCAAAGGGCAACAAAACCATCCCCCATCAGCATCATCAGAATCATCATCATCATCATCATCCTGAATCACACAACCTCGGAAGCTGCCATGCGGGAGACAAAAAAGGAGCCACACACTGGTTGCCCAGGCACGTGACGGTGCCATCGTGCTTCATGTTGGCCCGAGAAATGGGCCATTGCATTACCGATGAATGGCTAGCTTGTCCTTTCAGGATTAGCCAGTGGTGTGTGCCAGCCCACGCATCGCACACTTGACGCTGAGATCAATACCCTGTGCTGCTGCTCCTGCCACTTGATCTGCTCCAGCTGCTGCTTGCTTGTCATTCAAACCTATGAAAGCTGCCATCGGTCACCAGTGCTTCTGCTATTCATCGGGCTCATTGTCTCGTGCTCTCTCAGTCTCTCTCTCTTTGTTTGCCGCTTGCGTTCTCTTTTTCTCCTTCTTTGGCACTGCAGTAGGAGCGAAATGCCCTACCCAGAATCTGCTGATGATTTGGATCGAACGTATGGAAGCGGTTCGTGACGACTGTCTGTCCGGCCCTTTCCCTGTCTGTCTGTTTGTCGTCTGCCTGCCTGCCTGCCTGCCTGCCTGCCTGCCTGCCTGCCTGCCTGCCTGCCTGTCCGTCTGTCCCTCCCTCTCTCTCTCTCTCTCGCTCTAGTGCCAGTGCGTGCCCAGCCCCTTCATGTCCAGGAGAAGGGCATCATTTTGCGGGCGATGCGACCTTCATTGAACGCCTCCGGCACGGGGTCCCTGCGACGTGAAGAGCAACGGCCGTCGTCAAGCCACATGCAGCCCAGCGCAGTCGCCAGCGTGCCTGCTCGACCGGCCAGCCAGACGTGCCAAAGGAGCGATGAAGCGTGTCAAAGAGAGCATGAGCAAAGCTCTCCCCGGAAACTCCGGGCATGGGGCCCAGGCTTTGCAGAAAAGGGTCCCTCAGGGCCCGGATTCGCAGCTCTGCTCGACTACTGCGCTGCCAGCTTCGACGAGCAAAATGCGGGCGTGGTGCTCTCGGTGCAGTGACACGCGAGGTTCGTGACGGCTCGCATGGGTTGTTTCAAGGCATGTGTCATCTGCAGCATTGCTGTCTCCCAGTTCGATACACAGGCACAGTCTGCAAAGACGCGGAATGCAACTGTCCTCGGTTACACAATGCATTCCCCAGCATGCCAGCAACCCGCATGTCTCGCATTCAATGGTGCCCATGTGCTCAAAGACGTGCTGGGCATGGCCATCCCCCATTGTCGAAGGCTGGACTGTCTGTAACTGTCCGTCTGCCGGTCTGCCAGACGCAGGTCCACAGCGTAGACGAATACCCCAAGATCGCTACAAGGACCGACGCCCCCCTGAGACGCGGGGAGAATGATGTCGCTGCAGCTTGCAAGGATAACTTTGTGGTGTACCACCACCGAGACTCGCCAAGTGCAGTTTTGACAGCAACTGTTACAATACTGTCTGGCAACTCGGCTTGGCTGAGAACCGTGCTGATGTAAGTGCGCCGGTTTGAAGCAACGTCACCAGGCTGGCGATGTCGCAGATGCCAAATGCGCTGCAAACCAAGCAAGGCAGACGAGATGAAGCAGGCTGGTTTCAATGCATTGAGGCATGTTCCTGCAAGCTGGTAGTTCCAGGTGCCTCCGCCAAATCGTTGGGTCACCAGCCAGCCAGTCGTGCCACAACCTTGGAGCGTTTGCTTTGTTGGTTCAGTGGCGTTGTGGTGCATCTTTTGCAGGACTCCATCTAGCTCCCCAATCACGCTGCGGCTGTTGCCTCATGGGATGACACACTTGCCCTCGTGATGGCTCCATGGTCCCATGCGGTCAGAAGGCCACAAGCACTATAGGCATCCGTCTCTGCTAGCCGATCCCGCCGAGCCGTTGATCGTCGGCCCCGACTCCCCGATCCATCGAAGATATGCCTACGCCTGCCTGTAACCAAGTGTGTGCACACCGGGGAAGCAGAGGCCAGACATGCGGATCGAAGAAGTCATTCGGATACTTCTCCGCTCTCTTCTCGGCTTCTCTCGGTTGAAAAAGTGGCCATTGGCTGATGGCAGCTGGCGTGGGCTCCGAGGCTCCAACGCGGTGTGCGTCGGAGACGCACCAGACGGCGTGTTCTTCGTGAAGGCCGACCCGGTAGGTCTCTGCAGTCTTGCATCGCTGCTTCAGGCGGACCCGAGTCCCTAGTCTCGAAAATGGGTGTGTACGCTTATGTTCGTACCCTTATAGTCTAGTTTGGCGATGGGCCTTCTCTCGCATGCAGTAGTACCTATATTATAGCCTATATATGTAGGACATAGTATCCACTATTGTTTACACGTATTCATCATTGCTACAGATACAGCCTTTACGAAGTCCGAAAGCAGTTGACCGTCTAAGTGTTTTGGGAAATCTACAAATACATTGTCGCACTGTCCTTTACAAACATCAAAAGTAAATGGGCCAAAGCCCTTCGAAGCGTTGTACATTAACAATTTTTTGTTTAGAAAAGTTCAAAAATTCAATCATCCGTAGCTGACTCGTGTAACTTTCAAGTTTTTTGAGACATCAAGTCGCACTGAAGCTTTCTCCAAGGTAACCATTCATTGGGCCAAAGCTTTGGGTCGGGGGTCAGGGAAAGGCAAGGAGCAATGCATTTTTAGGCACTTTACAACAATTAAGACATGAATAGCTGGCCCATGAATTTTTAAGTTGTTGAACTGAGTTAAATGAAAAAGAGCAGAAAAATCAAACGAGCCAAAGACCTTAGACTGAAGGAACAAGAAATTTAAGAAGCATTACTTTTGCAAAAAAGCCCAAAACACTAAATACGTAATTTTAAGGTCTGTACAAAATATGGGGCGCATGGATGTTGTCGAGAACTTCAAAACTTAATGAACCAAAGCCCTTTATCCTAAGGAAAGGGAATTTAAGAAGCATTGAATCGTGTAGAAAGCTTGAAAAATCAACAACAAATAGCTGGGCCATGTAGTTTTCAGTGTTTCGAGCATTCTCTGCGATTTGTTGGTTAACTTGAGAGAATTGGCCCTGCTATTTGTTTTTTGTGCGCTTGATTTAGAAACCTTGTAAACAGGCATTGTTTCCCTGCAGTGCGACCTGGTCAGCGAAGGGGGTGGGAAAAAAAGCATTGCTTTTCCCCTGCCGACGATCCAAAGGCCTTGGCCCGTTTGATTTCTGGGTTGTTGGGACACTCGATCCGATTTATTTCCTGGGGAGCCTTGAAAACAAATGGGTCTTGCATTCATTGTTTAGTTGATCGATTTATGTGCAGTATGCATTGCTTCTTGCTTGTCCCTTACTATAGATCCAGAGGCTTTGGCGCATTTCACTATTGAGTTGCTTAAAGAATTCAGTGCGACATTTTGTTTAACAAACTGAAAAATGAGAAAAGAAATGGGCCAGCTATGTCATGTATTGAAACATAGCACTAAACGCAAAAGTTGACTCTGTGGTGCTATCGACCCGCCGCTGTCTTCAAGTGTGCAATTCTGGAAAACAAAGGAAAACACGGCGGTTCGACAGCCATCAGGTTGGAAGACGCAGCGCCAAACTTTCCAAAGGAAACCCTTCAGAAAATTTGGTGCTATTCAGAGCTTGATTTCTTAACTTTTGTGGTTAGTGTTATGGTGCTTCAGATCAAGATTTCTGAACTTTTGCGATTGGGGTTGTTGAGGTCATGGCTCCAAAAACTTAAATGGGGCTAGCGATTTGTGATTTGGGGAGCTCATCGTTCTCTGAATCACTTATTAAATAAGCTTCGAACCATTGTGGCTATTCAAGAATCCCTGAATCCAGCCTTGTCTGTATTTCTAAATCCCTTACTAACGAAGCATCAATGCATTAGAGGACTCCCGAATTCCGGCTTCCTTATTTCCTACGCTCTTTGCTTCCTCCGTCTACCCACCCACCCTCTTCCACACCCGACCCCAGCACCGAACAAGCTCTCACAGATAGCTTGAAAGCACTCTCGTCCATGCTCTCGGGAGCGCTAACAGTCAAGTTCTCAGATTGACTGGCTCTCAAACTTCTCTCGGGTGGAAATGTGTGGATGAAGAGGGCATGAGTGGATGGGGACGGGTGGAGTGGAGGGGGGAAGCTGGACCAGCTTGGACCCCACCAAAGGCCAACCACAAAAGATGCTTCCCATGGCCCTGGCGTTTCACTCCTGGCATAAGGTCTTGTGACTTGTGTGGAACCACGCCACCCAGCCTCCGCTCTTTTTCTAACCGCCTTTGCATTCCAACCCCACATTGCCGTCTCACAGACTCTCAACAGCATTTCCCAGTTTCGTTGCAGGGGATGTCGACAACATGCTCTTAGAAACTCCAAGTGCAATTCTCACACTGATGACTGGCCAAAGGGGGGACGGCTGGATAGAGAGAAATGGCTGAGGAAGGGGATGACATTTTTGCGTGAATTCTTGCATGCAACTACGCCACCCTGCCTAGTCTAACCTCCTCATCTCCCCCTGTGTTCATACCTTTCCGTCCCGTTCCGCCATGCGGACCGTACCCTACCAGGCTAGGCTGTTGGAGGAGCGGGACGGAACGGCTGGAGTCACGGATAGGCATATCTGGTCAAGCGTTGACCCCACCCAAAACCGTCTCCCTAAACGAAGTTTGCCACGGCTCTCAGAACATTGTCTTTATCACTCCTACCACCCCTGCCATCCTTGAATAGGTGCTTGCGTGTAGCGACACCACCCCGCGCCTCATGCCACTCTCTACACTTCTCATCCTTTGCAGCATTCCGCGGTACCCACGCCCGACCCTGCGCGCCCTCGAACAGCTGCCATAGATTGTTGCAAGTGTTTTGGGTCGTGGGGTTTGTAGGGTAGGGTGCAGATTGAAATGGATGACTATCTAGAGGATCAGTGGATGGAAGATGTCCTCGCACAGAATGCTGCGTGGAACACAGTCTTGTAGAGCCGCTCTTGATTTTTCGGACTTAGTCTGATCCTTCCTTTCGCGACGCAGCATGTTCTTTCAGGGCCTCCGTGTGTCGCAGTGGTTATGAACACAAGGCATTGACAAATGGTCCATGCCACGTATGCGTATAAGCTCTACTTCGGTCCATCATGGGAAGCACATTGCAAACGTGTGAGAGGCGGCTTGCATTCATGCCGCGGATAGAGAGCCTTCTCGACATATTGAATGCGAAAGCTTGTGTGCATTGGGCTGGGAATCTGGGCCCAAGGCCGAAATTCCGAAGCTTTTGAAGAGAAATTCCTGTGAAGACGAAATTCGGTTTGGGGCACGCTGCAGACGAAATTCGGCCCGAAGACGAAAATCCTAGAGCACTCAAGACACATGGCAGACGTCTCTAGGGTCCGGAATGCCGACATATCTGAAGACGAGACTTCCCCGGGTCCCTGCATCTTTTGAAGCAGAAGCAGGACGTAGTTCCAGACACTTGCTACTGATGAACACAAAAATGTTGCGCATGCTTGGTTCGTCTTGGTTCTCTTGCTTAGGACTTCTCGGAACCTAGATTGCGGCATGCATGTCGAAGTTTGCAAGGTCGCCCCAACCGGTGACGAAACACAGGCACGCGGGTTCAACCCTGCCCTGAGAATTCTATAGGAGCTGGGCAGGACCCAGGTCTCGCGTGCATCAACTTGGCAGACCTTCTTGAGGAGAGGGGTGCCAAACGCAGTACTGTTCGGCCACCGTTCGGTCCAGTCGATCCGCGCTTCGCCACTTCGCGGGCCACCTCCCGCCAGGCTCCACGGCAGCTACCACTCGACTGTTTGTTGGGTCTTGGAAACAAGGCTCCCTGACTCCCTGGCAAAAGGTCTTCTCGGAATAATCCTGCAATCGCTGCATTCCTTCATCTCAGCATGAAGGAAGAATGCGAGTTGTATTCATCTGCGCCCGAGCCGCGATCTTCTCAGTGGTGACTTGAAAGTTCTGGGGGAGCGGCAGAATCCTTCAGGTACGTTGGCAAGAGTGTGCAGACGGAGTTGTATGGCCGCCTGCCCTGATCCCGGAAGGGGGGTGTGCCACTTTCTTGTTTAAGTCCCTCTTCCGGCTCTCTGAAGGCCCTGGCTTCTGGGGCTGCTTGTCTTTCTGTCGGCACGCTTCCGACTTCCTGCCTGCACGCCTGCAGCCTGAAGTTGAGCACGACTCATGGTCGTAATGTGGACAGGTCTCGTCAGCCATCTTGGAATTCTTCGATGTTCTCTTGCAGAAGCCCGGTACTGTTCAGATGAGGCTCGATAGAAAGGTCGCCAGACTATGGCTGAAGGCACCTCATCATCGCGTTTTACTTGACGGCCCTTGTTGGCTGCGGCGGCAACGCTGGTTCACAGGCCCTGCACACATATTTTGGCCGGCAGAGAGAGCGATAGCGCGCCGCAGCCTTTCTCCGCCTTATCCTTAGGCTGCCTCGCTGGTTCTGCAGGCCGGCAGAGTAGAGCAGAGTGCAACCGCTGTGCAGCCCAGCGTTTCCTTTTGAGCTTTGAGGCTCTCGCAACCGGTGAGTTGGCACAGAGCCCGGACATCGTGTAGCTTCCTCAAGCGCTAATCGTTTCGATGCGCGTAGCTTGCAGTTGCAGGTGCCAACATTTGCTGATTTCTGGCGTGTCCTCAGGAAGGAGCCAAAATGAGACAAGAACAGACCTGAAGCTAAGGCCCCAAAACAAGGACGGTCTGTGTGCTTCCTTTGCTGTTCTTCTGTGCCTTTCAGGAGCTCCTGGTGGCATTGGGAATTGCCGCCACTCTTTCGCTAGGCTCGCGGGGCGAAAGATGCACATCACCTTTCCCTTCAATTTCCCTGCCCTGCCCTGACCCGACCACCCGTTCCATGTTGATCCCGAGCTTTGCGTGAGACGCGACCCAGGCGTTGTGTCTGAAGCACTTTGCAGACTGGGAGAGAGATGTGTCGCTTGCACGGAAGGAATCGCTGGCCGCATCCTGCTGCGGGGGCCTGAGTCCACGTCGTGAGTGTTGGCTGGACCGTTGGGGGACGGCCAGGTTCGGAGGATCGGCTGTCGATGCGCTCGCAATCGCCCTTGCCATGGCCGTTACGGCGGGGCCCATTTTTCGTCCGGAAGAAGAGAAGTAGGCAAAGAAGGCTGTTTTTGCCAGGATATACATGGCACACATGCTGCTATCATCGGGCATCTTCCTTTTCCACCCTGGGTTCCTAGGTACTTGAATGAATCACGAGTTTGCATGCCAACGTGTGGGGCCGTCATGCGTTGTTGGCCGTGCGGCGGCTGCTTGTGACGCTGGTTACTAGGAGATGCATGGGGCCTGCTGAATCGGATCTTGTAGACGCATTCGTACACTGTGGAGTTACATCATCTAGCAGTTGGCATGGTAACTATGGCGCAACGACAGAAATATCACAAACTGCACGGAATATATCACGTCAGGTGTGCATCGTATGAATGTTGCATCTGGTCATAAAGCGTTGAGGGCGTAAATCTGCCCGCGTATTCATGACAAAGCATATAGGTGCCTGTCGCCCCGACGTAGAGCTGCTTAGGCTTTCACCCCTGCCTGGTTTGGGAAGCCATGTCCTGGTGAGTCCTTGATGTTAAAAGCCCCTGCAGCTTTGATCCTTCAATGCGGATAATAATTACTGGGCCACACGTCTGACCTACTAACAGGAGTGAAGGGGACGTCACTGGGTCTCGTTGCAGTACGTCCAGGCTGAGATGCCACAAGAAGTAGTTCAGTCATATGGGTTCATACGGATTGTACCGCGGTGCAAATGGGGGTATACCTAGCCAGCATGCAAAGTAGCATCAAGCCTTGATTTCCACCCAGCCACATGTTCCTGAGGCACATCACTTCCCAAAGCCATGCAAGAACGAGAGCAGAATGACGGGTGTAAAGAAATCGCAAATCAGAGCCAAGCGCATAGCATCCTGAACATCACCAGGTTAAGCCTGTTAACAAAAAACAAACCACGATTATGCGTGCGATCGAATCATCGTGGCGGAATGTGCCATTATGAATCAATCTTCACCTTGAGCAATGACTTGTGTGTCTTGTAACCTTCGCAACACCCCAGGTAGACGTGCTCTGTGGTCCCTGTCACAACAACAACAACAACGACAACAACGCCAACAACAACAACAACAACCACAACCACAACCACAACGACAACCACAACCACAACCACAACCACAGCAACAACAACAACAGCAACAGCAAGACCAACAACAGCAACAGCAGCAGCAGCAGCAGCAACAAAAAACATATCAATAACAGAAAAGTAAATTAATAACAATAATACTACTACTACTAATAATAATACTACATATACTAATAATAATAATAATACTAATACTAATAATAATAATAAATGACAATGAATAATAATAATAATAACAATACTAATACTTGTAATAATTGTAATACTAGCAATAATAATAATAATAACAACAATG
>CAJNJA010082564.1:0-20751 GCA_905231915.1 Symbiodinium necroappetens | reverse complement strand
TAGGAGTAGGAGTAGGAGAAGGAGTAGGAGTAGGAGTAGGAGTAGTAGTACGAGTAGTAGTAGTAGTAGTAGTAGTAGTAGTAGTAGTAGTAGTAGTAGTAGTTGTTAGTAGTAGTAGTAGTAGTAGTAGTAGTAGTAGTAGTAGTACGACGACGACGACTACTACTACTACTCCTGCTACTACTATTACTACTACTACTACTACTACTACTACTACTACCACACCACCACCATCACCACTATCGCGAGAACAACAACAACTACTACAACTACAACTACAACTACACCTACTACTACTTCTACTACTACTACTACTACTACTACTACTAGTACTACTACTACTACTACTACTACTACTACTACTACTAGTACTACTACTACTACTACTATTACTACTCCTGCTGCTACTACTACTACTACTACTACTACTACTACCACCACTAGTACTACAACTACATCAGCATCAACATCGGCAACACCAAAAACATCAACATTAGCAACATTTTGGTCAACGGCAGCGGCAGCAACAGCAACAAAGACATTAACAGCAGGGCCTGTTCAGGCAAGCAGCACTTTCTGCCTCTGGGCCGGCATGGGAAATCCTGGCACTGTCTACTTCCCTGGCGAGTTTATGGCCGATGGCCAGTGCCCTGAGATGGGTCGTAACTTTGTCTGGGTCAAGGACCTGGATGATTCCGGGTTGAGGGCAAGAGGGGTGTAAGACAGCCAAAGTTGAACTCGAACCTCCAGACAGTCCAAACTCCAAACCTTCAGCTTGACTTGAATTCAACCTACACGAGTGGGAGGGAACTCTTGGGGTTGTTCTGGTCTGTGGCCAGGACCGATCCTTGGGAAATGGATTGCGGCGCGGGATGCCAGAATCTTGGGCCCGACGAGCATGTGTTTCTTTTCTCGGCTTCCCGGGTTTCGGGCCTTCGGTTTTAGGATTTCGGTTTAGGAATCGGAGTTAACAGTTTCGAAATGAAGCAGCAGCAAGCAAGGAAAGTGACTGGGTCCAGAAGATCCTTGCTTGGGTGCCTGAGAATTGAACTCGTTCCCTGGGCAACCTCTCTGCCGTCGGTGGCCTTGTTTTCATGCAGCCGGCTGAGCACCGACACAACGCCCTCCGAGTTGATCAGCTCTACAAAGATGTTAATTGCCTCAAGCCCGACCTATACCCCAAAACTCTATGCCAAACACACTCGCTTGTCTTTGAAGCTGGTCGAGCCCTCGACGAGCCCCTGCCAGAGACCATGCGGAAAGACCACATTGCGAGTTACGCACCCGTAAGCATAGACCACAAAACAGGAAAAAAACAGAAGCTCTCGGACAAGGCGGCGAGCAATCCACGATGTGTGCAGAGCACAAGTGCCCAGAGTGAATCAGCAACTTGAGCGTCCGACAACCGTCGTCTCCACGATGCCAATTGAGGATCCCAAACCTTGCTCGACAAGCACCCGCGGCCGACGAAGCCGTGTACAGCATCAAAATCCGAGAGAGCACACTAGAATTATTATACAGAACTCAGCTTCGCAACCTGAAATGGGTGTAGTGTTTGGATGGCCTTTGGGCGGATGGCAGTGGATGGGTTTCCAAACCTTAAAACCATACATCCGCAACTCAGCAGCTTGAAGTCTTCAGTCTCCCAAAGCGATCCTGTTGTTAGAGTCGCTGCTCAGCCCGGTCACTCCTCGTGAAGATGCATCTCCGTGGACGCTGGCGACAAAAGCAGATCCCGCCCGGCTCTTTATTGTCAGGCAGAGAATCCCAAATACGCGCATCCGGTCAATATTTCTTCGACCTTTGACATCCCATCATCACAAGTCTGCGACTCAAGTCGCAGAAACCCTTTTCCAACTGTTTCCAACAATTCTGCAGCACTGAATTCTATACCTGCAGTTCCGCCACGTACTCCTAAAGGGACCAGCCCTACACACAAGAATGAACATGAAAGCCTTAACATCGAGCATGCGTTATCGCTTTCAACGTGGAACCAAAGAGCACACAAAGAACGGAATTCGGGTATAGGGTTTACTTTGCGGAGTTCGGGTTTAGTTTGGGGTTCAGATCAGGGGTGTTGAGTTTCGTGACGTACAGGGCTTGAGCTCAACATCCGTAAGCGGAGCTTGTGTGCGCCATCGTGGCAGCTTCCCCCGGCTTTTTGCTGCCTGCTCAAAGAGTCGCTGCGAGACCGAACGAGTTCTTCCTTGAGGGCTGCGGGGACAGCTCCAGAGCCATGTCCCCAATTGTTCCTCTGTTGCTGCTGCTTAGCTTCCGTCCATCTGGCTCCCAGCTCTGCACGCCTGGAGCCTGCGATGATGTTTCGCTACTGCAATCTGAAGCAGCGACGAGCGACTCGGTGCTGACCTTTTCAGCTACGGGGAGACCTTCAAACTGCTAAGGCTTCTCCTTTCAACGCAGAATGCTCGCGCAGCGTACTTTTGGAGTCTAGGGAGTGAGTTGATTTTGAATCCGTCTCAGAGGAAGCCCAGCACCAGTCTTTCAATGATTATGATTAGGGTTTCGGGTTTGAAGGAGTTGTGTTGAAGCTTCTAAATTGGGCGAAACACCAGGCCTTGTTGCCGCGATCCCTGAACCCGAGGAGCGCTTTGGTTGAGTTTCTGACTTCAGCGCTTAATGTGTATGTCACGTCCCTCCTGAATACAAAACGTTGGGTTTGGTTGGCCTATGAACTGGAAAAACTATGGATTGTACCCTAAAGTCCAAAATCGCTATCAGAGAGCATCAAGCCCAAAACCCAGATACTGACGGCAGCCTAAGCCGCGAACAAACGAGCAAAAGTGCAATGCACGCTCAACCTACAATTGCAGGGTTTGCACGCACTGGTCAGCTGGAGATGCTTAGACTGAGAGCCGATCTTCTGGCCGGCCTGACCATCGCGACCCTGTACCTAGGTCAAACATTTGGAGTTTCAGAACTGTTTGCGGTTTGCGGACTTGCAGAGGTAGTACGCAGCCTAATTAGTTGCATGGGTTCGCATATGCTCAAATGGCACAGCGAGTGGGCTTTGCCAGAAAATTGCAGGGGCCTCAAGCTGTACGGCTGCTCCTGTAAGCGCAGCATCCCAGGCTTCCGCAAACTCTTCGGCACAAGTAGCCACTAAGACGACTCGACGGTTGCTACATCCGCAAGCCTACTGTCCGAGAACAAAGCAACTTCCCAGTCATCGTCCAGTTTCAGGCTTACTTCAGGGGTCACGTCCACATCCTCTGACGTTGGCAACAGATTCGACCACTGTATCTGGGCCACATTGGTCTGAAATTGTCGCAAGGTATCCATCACAGGTTCGATGCCCTTCTGCTGGCATTCATCACCTTCCCATGGATGTTGGCTGAAATTGTCAAGAACATCACAGAGGGATGCAAAGCAGGTGCGGTCCAATAGTCAGCTACACCAGCGTCCTTGAGCTCCCTCACTTCAATCCCAATGTGCATTGCTATCTCGTCCATCTCCTGCTGAAACAACGGGAAACGACTGAAAACAGCATGTAGCTTCTTGACCAGCTTGTCTCGATCCTCGGGTAGATCGTAGACTAGCAAGACCTCGCAGATCTCCGCATAGGCTTGCTCCATGTGTCGATCCCAAAGACTGCCGATCGCTGGCTCATCAACTCTGGCAGAGACCGCCAGTGTGTAGTCTTCCTCAGCTCGCTGCCGCCATCCACGGCTCCCCAGCCCTGGAGCCAGCCTGTCGACTCGGATGCCCATCTGGTGCAGTGCCAGCACGCAGGACGGCCTCCCTCGGAGGTGAATAGCTAGGCGATTTCGCGCCCAGCATTCTCGTCCACATGCTCTGCAGTGGCTTCCAGCGACGACTGCTCTGTACTTGGCTGAGCGCTTGTGCTTCTTGAAGAAGTGCGCTCCAAGGGCCGCCTTGGTCTTGACAAAAACACCACATTGTCGGCAAACCCATCGCTGTATGTCAGCACCATTCATGATCTGCCGCTCCTTGGCTCTGCGTGCCAGAGCCCAAAGACAGATTTCATATCTGTGCTGTTTGTGGTGTCGCCGCAGTGATGCGGCCATCCATTTTGCCACCCGACGCTTGAACCAGGCTGTGGATTCCATCAGGAGGCGTCGCCACTCTGGCCAATGTGCCTCTTGTCTGGGCGGCCACTCGTAGCCATCCATCGCCAGCCACTCCAGGTCCTCTCGGATCTCACTGAGCCACGTCTGCTCCTCCTGGAGCACGGCCCAAAGAGCCCTTAGCGCCGTGTGCGCCATCGAACACAGGAGACTCAGCCGCGTCTTCGTCAGTAGGTACTCCAACGGTGGGATGCCCGTGAGAATGTGCATGCCGGCACAGCAACCTCGAAAATCACATCGCCCTTGTAGGTTTTTGACAGCAGTCCCCGCAAAAGCCTGGAGAAACCACTGTCCAGCAGACACCAGGCTTGTGACTGCTTGGTCCATAGACCCAGGTTGAAGAAAGTCGCCGTGATGGATGTGTTGAAAAGGGCCGCACGCTCCTCGAGGGGGATCGTCTCGTTGTTGTAGAGAAGGGCCTTCCCCGAGTCAAAGGCCGCCTTTGCCATACTGAGACGTCGCCTCGCCTCCGTCTGTAACTTCATCTCCACATCCACCAGGCCACCCAAGTGAACAGCTGTCGCCTGGCCTTCTGAGCCCCCGGGCCTCTCACCGCCATGATGAAAGCCGTCTTTTTGGGCTTCAAGTTCGGCATCATGCCATGGCGCATGCAATAGTCCAGGATGATCGAGGCCATTCTGGAGGATTTGCGCAGCAGCCTGGCCGGCTGGGAGTCAGAGAGCGGCACCGCACAATCGTCTGCCCATGTGCAGTCCTGAGCCAATATTGGCTCGCCCTGTCCAGAAGTACTGAAAGGGCCAGCTCCATTGTCCACACAAATTTCCGTGAGCAGTTCTTCCGCCGTAGCCATTTCCATGATCTGCAGCAATATCTTGCTCAGGACAAATGAGAAAACAACATCAGCCCACGATTCACCAGGTCGTGATCCAGCACTTGTCCGACAGACTTGGGCAGAGGTACCGTGCCTGGTGACAAACCAGACCTGTGCAAGAGGTCCTTGGCCATGTGCCGTAAAGGCCCCGCAAGGCCTGCGTCTTTCATCATGCCGCCATCCTTGATGACCGCCAGGAATTCGTGCGCATCGTCCGGGGCCAGGTCAAAATACCTGAAAACGTGCATGATCGTTTCATCACAGTCCACCCTGCCAACCGATAGTTCGCGTATGACCCTGTAGTACGCCGACTGTACATCCAAGAACATCACCGCAACTGAATGGTTGCTTCTTCGTGCCATCCGCAGGAAAGCTTCTATGTATAACGCCGGGTAGAGCACAGGTGCCCGACGTTTCGCTCCAAGGTGGAATTCGTGTAGGGCCTGCTCCACACGTGGTGCTGCCTTACGGCGGAGCAATTTGTGGTAGCATTTGCCAACTTGTGACGAGATGAACAGTGACCTATAACTGGTGGGACAGCTAGCGTCACCTGCTCGCTTCCACGATTCTTGGAGGATTCCTCCCCGCCATTGGATCGGCTGGTACAGCACGTGGCCCATAGCAGCCGGGTTTGCTGCAAGCAGTTCTCCAGGTATGGCGTCAAGTCCCAGAGCTTTGCGGCGAGGGGCTCGCCGAAGCACCTCCTCCAGGTCCTGCAATGATGGCAGATCCTGAATGGTCCATTCCAGCTCCTCATCCCGACATAGGCCAGGGTCCTCTCCCAGCAGTCGCTTCGTCCCCAATGATACAGCCAGATCTGGTCTCGGTCTGCCTGAGATGTAGCCTGCCTTCCCTCCTGGTCCTTGAGGGCGGGCCGTGGTCTGGAGACAGGCCTGGCCTGCCGGCCTCCGATTCCAGCTGCCTTGGCCTTGTGTAGAATGTCCGTTGCCTTGTCACCGGCTTGATACACCATTTGCTGTAGGTAGCTGGCTTTGGCCTGTCGGATGCCTGCCTTGATCCTTGTGGTGATCCACCGGACGGCTCCAGCAACAACATCGTAAATCACAGCCTGCTTTTGGATAAGCTGCTCCACGCCGTAGTCACTCCATTCTTTCCATTGGTGGAAGGCCCTCGTAAAAAGGGCCTGCCACAAATCTCGTCTGTGGCGGGCTTTCTGCTTGAGGCGGAGCTTCGCATTTCGCCATTGCCACACATGTTCTGGAATGTACGAGGCTCGTGGAGCAAGCTCGTCCTTTGCAAAGTACTTCGCCATGATGGTATGCAGGAAATCCTGCATGTGCTGGCAGTGGTCATCTGGATGCATAGTCCATGAGGGCGAGACATAGGTTTGCAATTGCTCTGCAAGCAGTCTCCGGCCCTCCACCGTCAACATCTTCTCAACGTCATATTTGGGTCTGTAGATGCTTGGCCTTGCACCTACTTCATCCAGAGTACTGACAGGAGAATGGCCCTCATTGGGGATGGCTGTATCAAACTCATCCACCACACGGCTTTTTATCTCCTGTATTGTAGCCACACCACCAATGCCAATGAAGTCAATTCGATGCGTCGCTCCATTGGCCTGTCTGTACGTGGTTGTGTCTCCAACATGGAATTCGCTGTAGGTTGCCGGGAACCAAATGTTCATCTCCTTTGCCAGGGCGAGCAGGGACCAGCCATTGGTGTCTGGATCTCCATGCTTCAGGTCCCCCGTGGTCCCTTCATCACCAGTGGGCAGGCGGCCGTTGAGGTCCATGCCCAAGATGATCGCAGCTGCTTCCTTGCAGGACTGCAAGCATTGCCTCAGGGTCTGGAAGAAGGCCTTTGCCTCAGCCGGCTTCGTGGAGTGAGGGCAATGGCCCGATACAGTCAGGAACTGTCGTCCAATTGCACAGACAGAGAGAACAAGCAGCCGCGGCGATGTGTGCAGGATCTTGGTGTCTTCCTCAGCAATCCGGCAGGGCCCGCCTTTGCGAGTAAACAGACCCCGTTGCTTGCTGAACCAGACAGCAACTCCCCAGTGACTGTCCGATTCCGTGGACAGTCTGAGGTAGTTCTTGCTCGAGCAGCTGCCTGATTGGCCCTTGCTTTCTTGAAAACAAGCCAAATTGTACTCTCCTGCATCAAGCTGGTCCTCGTAGTACCGCCACTTTCCTCGAAGACTTTGCGCGTTGAGCGATAGGACCTTGATCTCAAAGTCCTGTCTTGCCTGGCTTTCTCCACCTGTTGTGGGTATTAACTGTTCCGGTGTCCCAGTAAATCCCACTGCCGCAGCATACAGCTTGCAATGCCGTATCCGTCATGACAGGCAGCCAAGAAAGATCTGTAGACTGAACCAGGTCACATATATCACTGGGCGGTCCTTGCAGTACAATCTTGCCTTGCGCAACCTTTTTGGCCAGCACGTCCACCATTTCATTGAAAGGGTCGCCAGCATGGGCCTTGGAGTGTCGAAATCTGAGCGGCTGCCGCGCCAACCGACACAGTAGTTGCTCCAGGGCCCTCATCTGTTTCGAAAAGGCATTGACCGGAGACCATTGGCCATCGGTTGGCCATCCCGCAGAGAAGCAGTCGAAATGCAAGTAGATCACCTGGAAATATGCAAAGTGGCAGCCCTGCAGAAGCCAGAGTAGGGCGGTGGCTTATACCTGCTTGTTCGTTCTTCAATGCAGGCGGGGCCTCAAAATACCAAGGTGAGCTCTCATCACCCTGGGTTTGTGCCCCCAGAGCTCCTAGCAGAGCCGTGCTGTGTTCCAAGCAAAGGAACATTGCCACCGCAAATCCACCAACCTGCAACTTGTCCATACATGACCCATCCGTATAGATGTGGAGGTCAGGCCCCCGTTCAGCAGTAATGTTGTTCCACAACTGATTCCAGGGGATCTAGTTATTGATGGCCGTCTTTGTGACCTCCGGAAACATGTCGCTGTCCAGCTCGGCACAGGCCCAATGTCCCGGCCATGTCTCCAAAAGTCTGAGCACATCGTCCGGTCGGTGCGGGTAGGACACAAAGTTGCAGGTCATGTCATAGCAAGGGGGGCCGACATGCTCCATCAAGGCAATTGTTGTCCCGGCGCCTTCTGCTTGGCGTGTGTTGCCTCGTCTGGGACACCTGCTCCGGTTGACCGGTCGTGGCGGCGGCGGTCCCCTGGGCGGCTCTCCTGGAGCTGGAACAACTTCTGAGCCACTGCTAGAACGTAGGATGCTGTCCGTGTCACTGTCATCTGAGTCTGAGCCCTCACATAGGTCTTCGCCGTCATCTCCATGTGTGTCTTCAGGTAACAACATCGCCATGGTCCAGCTCCAGGGCGTTTTCAGCTGCCACCTCCAATGCTTCCATGCCGTCTTCAAGTATCTCCTCGACAACCTGATCATTTTCTGACTGGAAAACAGTGTGCAGCCCTTCGCTGTGCGTTGGCGGCTCCACATGTGGGTTCCACCTGCCAGGGTGCAGCAACCTCTGCTCGATGCTGTCTTCCCACTGGCATGGCCTGCCCGCCGGAACAATCTTCACCACTCCGCCTCGCACTGGGAGCGATGACTGTCCTCGTCGCAGGGGGTCCCTTGCTCCAAACAGGTAGATCTCTATCTCATGCTCCATGTATTCAGGCAGCTGTTGCATGATTCCAGCCACATTGACATGGCCTTCCAGGTGGAAAACGAATGCAGTCCCACCGACAGCCCTGGTGTCCATGACAAGGGCCGAGCGATCTGTACTCCTCAACCAGGAGGGTTGTGCAACAAAGCTGCCGTAGTATCTTCCGAGTTGCGGCACCGTCGGGCAGAAATCATCGAAACTGTCTGGGATCACAGCACAGGCACCCTTCAGTGCCTGTGCCATGTACCTCAGGGAAAGAGGCACTGGAAGTTCAATATCGATTGTTTCAGCTTCGTAATATGCCGCTCCGAGCGTGCAAGGTCGTGTCAGTCATTGCAGGCTGCTCTGGTGCTACAGCACTGTTGTGCTGGAGCGGTTGGTCCCATATCCATCTGCTGACCGAGTCCTCAAGTTGCTCTCGCATGGTTCGCTGTCCTGCCATCCATACTTCCAAGTCAGTGGGTAGCGGCACCCCCTCGCTTTCCGTAGTGACCAGGTCGCTATGGACCGCCTGCACTCCAGTGGCCGTTGCAATAACTGCAAAGGCCAGGCAGATCCTGCAAGGGCCCTTGCCGAGTTGCATGCGCCGCCGAAGCTTGCCTGCAGGTAGTACAGGCAAAAGTAACAACATGATAAGCGCCAACATGTTGCATGCCTGCAGTGTAAACAGGTATCCTTGGCTGACAGTTGCCCAATGAAGTACCAACTGTATGCACCACGGCTTCCACAAACACATGCGCTGATCCACAAAGTCCAAGATGTCATGGACTTTGAGAAGTTCTCGCCCATAGCCGGGCCCACCATGTTCAGATAGCATCATCTGAAAATGAGCCACAAAATCGCTGGGGACAAACCGAAAAAGTCCCTTGTTGATATGGTCCACCGAATCCTCCTGTACTTGAGGCCCTTGGTGTCCCTTATAATTCCAGCAGCCATCCACAGCCGCTTGTGCCCAAGACTTATAAATAGTGCTCTGCCACAGCACCAGGCCAGCTCCTTCAAATGGCCGCCCAGTGCAGTGTCTGGTGGTGCCTATCCATCCGCACCCTGACCTTTGCGGGCCGCACCATCTGTGGGAAGGGCAGAGAGCATCTCGTCTTCCTCGTCGGTCTCGTCGATCTGGGCAATCTCGTCCTGCCTCTGCTTTCGAAGCCTGGCCCTGGACTTTTCCAGTCTGGCAGCAAGAGCGGACCCGGGTCTGGGGCTCGGTACCGGCGCCCGGCCCTTGAGCTTGATGGCCGTTCTGGGCGTCAGTGTCTTCCGCCTCGGGGTGGTTGCATCCACAGGCGGCTTTTCCACACCCATACCAGGCGAGGTAACATATGGGTCCTTCATGACCGTGTCCGCCTCCCTTCTGGTAGCTGGCCGCTTCCTGCTTCTGCTTGGCCGTCGCGATCGCCTTGTCCATGAAGCTGTCGAGGGAGGCACTGGCTCTGCCACCCGTTGGCCTCGGGCAGCTCGGGGTTCTGGATATGCCGCTGCGTGTAGTCCTCGGTGGGGTAGTCGGAGCCTCCAGGAGTCGCTGCAGCTGTCTGCCCAACTTGGCCGCCACAGCCTCCGTCATCTCCTCGTCCAGGTCCTGGTCGCATGCTTCCACAAGCTGCAGCCATTCTTCGGCAGCTTCCTCCGGGACCTGCTCGCTTGTGGCCTGCTTGGCCTTCATCTTCTCCGGGTTGGCGATTGCAGCTTTCAGCTCCAAAAGGGCCTCCTTTTGCAGCCCACGCTGCACCTCGATTTCCTCGTCCCACTTCGCCAGATCTTTCTTGTACAGGGCCCTTTCTTTGACGAAAGCCTGCTGTAGTTTGTCCTGAAACTTCTGCCATCTGGCCTGGGTCTTCTCTCGCTCTTCCATCGCCTTGCGCATCCTCACCTCGGCTTTGCGGGCAGCCGATACCATCTTCTGGTAGCCCTTGGCCAGCTCCAGACGAGGGTGGTCCAGTTGATCGTCGCCCGCCGTGCCAGCACGCCTGCTCTCTGTAGCCTCGGCAGTCATCATACTGTACGAGGGGAAGACTGGGCCATCGGCCTCCATGTGGTCCCAGTGGCGACGGGACCACTCCCACGGCTGCGAGGACGATGATGGCTGTTGCCGCCACGAGTGGCGACCGCCTCCGTTGTCCCTGCTCCACTGTCCGTCGTCCCATGACTGGCTGTTCTGAGACTTGTTCGCTCTGCCACGGCCCATGAGCTGCTCGGCTTCTCTACACCTCGGCTTGGTATGGTGCGAAGCCAGCAATCGGAGGGATCGCTTTGGCGGTGGCCGGCCTTGTCGCCTAGCCAGATTCGCGATCTGGCTTTCGATCGCTGTTTCCTGAGCTTTCTGTGCCGCGGCGGAGAGGAGGCCGCAATGGCTGTCACCGGCCTATTGCCGGCCGTGCCTGAGCACTTGGGGCGCTGGCTATGCTAGTCCTCTCACGGACCGCTCGATCCAGCGCCCAGTTCAGAACTGTTGCGACATGCAGAGTTGAAGGGCTTGGGAATTAGCTAAGCGGTGTAAGGTGGGTGATTGGGTGGGTGGTTGGGTGGGTGGGTGGGTGGGGTGGGTGGGGTGGGTGGGTGGGGTGGGGTTGGGTGTGGGGTGTGGGGTGGGTGGGTGGGGTGGGGGTGGGGCGGGTGGGGTGGAGTGGGGTGGGGTGGGGTGGGGGATGGGGTGGTTGTTTTGCGTGCCGTCCAAGAAATTTGAAACAGCTTTGTCGGCAAAGGGGTGTCGCTGTCTGTTGTTCCTGTTCAAGTCAATAATCCGGGAAAGCCGGCTTAGCGGTTAAGAAGCTCCACTTTATGACCTGTACTATGTGCTATGAGCATTCAGGCAAGGCCCAAACCGTGTAAGCTAACTCAGCACAGCTTGAATGCTCATCCCCTGTAGTATGGATCTTCATGAATCCTCGACCAGGGACTCCACCGTGCCTCAGCATTTCCTCTTCTACGTTCCGCTGGCGGAGAACAAGAAGTAGCTGCGCCTGCACAGGGGTAAGCCCGAAATAGGTGTTTTTCTGTGGGGGAGAGGGGTGTTTAGGAGCCAGCGGGTCTGAGGGTTCAGGGTCTATAGGGTCGGGTACACGGGAGTGTTTCGGATTTGGGTTCTGGAGTGCGTTGCTGCCGCATGTTGCCGTTTGTGTGCGCGAAACCCCGCCTGCAACTTTTGTATGGCATCATAAGGGAGCAGGGAACTGCATCAGAAATCATATTTAGCGTTGTGCTAATCTGATCGATGAACATCAAATTAGGCGACCATTGCATTGTAATTGAGTCCCGAATTACTGCAATCAAATCGGCAGTCTTTCCAACCCGGCAGGCATTCCCTTGAGAGCTACAAAAGCAGCCTGAACCACATCTGCAGCTTTGTATCCTCCACCGATATGCAGAATGTCGGACTGGTCGGGGACGTCGATTCCATCGGCTCGATGGCTTCATCCTGCGGAAAGTTCACGCACGGGCAGGGTGACCTAGCTGAATGTATAAGATTTGACGTCTTGGGTTCGATTCCCCCATTTGCAACTGCTCGCCGACACAGTCTGGAGTCTGTCCGGACTAGGAATCTGGACACTTAGTAGCACCACTTCAATTATTATGTGTTTTAACCCCTGGCTTTTTCAGTTGTCATAGTGAGTTAGAACATGTCAGTAAAGGGTTGCCACGAGGGTTCATTAGTTTTGGTGCTCAAGTAGACTTCTTGCCCTTGAAGCACTCACCACCTCCCCAGAATTTTGTCCTCGCCCTGCAAAACCTTCGGGGCTGACTTGACCTTCCTGACTCCAAAGCCCTTGGTCAACGTCCTCGCCTGCAACCCCAAACATCCTCGCCTACGCAACCATCAACTTTAAACCCCTAACCTGCTCTAACTTGGCTCTAACCCTACTCTACAAGCCCTCGCCCTCGGCCTGAACCCTAATTGTGGCCCTGAACCTTATAAGCCTAAAACCCAGAACCCTGAAACCTAACCCGTACAGTTTAGACAGGAAACACTGGCACTTATCATCTCAGATCCGCACATGGATTTCGGCAGACTTCGGGACCTCGTCCTCACCCTGGAAAGCCTGAACCTCATTGTGCACATAAGCCCTCATCCTGCACACACTTCACAGCCGACTTGGGGCAATTTTGAACGAACAGGTAGAGGTAGTTATTTACTTGTTACCCTTATCGCAACATATAGTAACATCAGCAGACCAGCAGTATAGTCCTTGGTCTACCGCGACAGATGCAGATAGAGTAAACACATGTTCCATCGCCTCAGCCCGGGCCCTAGCCCCAAAACCGAACTCAGACTGCACCCTAAGCCCTAAGCCCAGGCCTCAGCCATTTTAGACAACGTCACACCCCCGATCGTAACTACTGCGGTATCCGAGTTTGATCGGGTGTGATATGTTTCATTAGGATGCTACGGCAGCCGACTGCATGCAGCTTTGACTCGCAGCGGCCAGTTGCACATGATTTGTTCGCGCCTTTGTTTGTTGGTCCATCCGCGGTCGTGTCGCCTCGTTTGTCTGGGGATGCTGATTCCCGGCCGTTGATGCCAGCCATGGCTTCATGTTCAGTTCTTCGTCTTCTGCAAGGTCTGCACGCTTGCAAGCATCCGCCCGGTCTAAGGACGTACCGGTTTCTGTCCGTTGCGTCGTGGCGGCTCTTCCCCGCCGCGGTTTTACAGGTTCGGTAGTGGTACGTCAGCTCTGGAGGAGGCCCGCACCTCCTCCTTTTGCATCTTCCTTGCGCATCCTTGTGCTGCCGCCCGCAAGCGAAGCCACACGACGATCGTGCGGGCGGGGCCACGGTCCGCTTTGGCTCTCCGGCATCTTCGGCTGGCTTCGTTGTAACTATCTGCAAGTAGGCTCGATTTCTCCGACTCCGTTGCCTGGCCGGGTGCTGACTTGCTTTGCGCTGCTGTTTTTGTTTCAGGTCCGGATCTTTGCAGCTTTGTCCGTTCGTTTGTGCATGTGCTTGCACTCGAGCCGGCCCACACTTTTTCGGAGGTCTTACGCCACTCTAACACCAATATGTTAGCGTTTACGAGGGAACTTCCGGTTGAGGACATGAAGTTCTACGATTCTACCACTGGCTACGACCGGCTGACCCGTCCCCTAAAGGAGCCGGCACCGGCCGGTGACATGCCTGCTCATGCAAGATGAGAATGATCACGTTGAAGTTGTTGCTGTGTTACATTTCCAACTGACGGGACGCTTTGGACGAGATTGCAATTCACACTTTTGATGGCATTTGTTGCAATTGTGCACGGCTTTGCCCCTTTTTGCGTGGTCAAACGCACATCAGCTGAAGCAAGACTACCAACAGTGTAACTGCTGAATTTGTTCGTATACCTACCCGGAAAACCTTGTTTTACATAGCTTTGGGCATGTAACCGACATAGCACACTTTACAGATACTAACAGAAAGTTAGTTGGGATGAGGCAAACATTTTGTTTGTCGCTCTAGACTCGGGACGTCCGACTTTGCGTCGCTGCCGAGACAACACTCAGCTCTACACGAGGATAAACCTTGGGCCGTGGTTTTTTCTCGCTTATGCAAGACATCCCAGCTGAATCCACAACGGAGACAGTGCCACGGCCCTGTGCTTCATCGGAAGCCGCCGGAAGCCTCGGAGTACAAATCGCAATGAATGGTAATAATTCGCTGCAATGATTTGTCTGGTGGCCACCTACACCACTAAGGTATGATGGTGACGGACCTGGAGTATGATGATGTTGTCGCCCGCATTCCTCCCGATGGGTCATGCAACCTGAAATGGCATCCAGAGGGACCTGCGCTGCAGCGTGATGTTGTGAAGATCTGGTTGAACAAGCTGCCAGTACTCTGCAAGTATGCAGCCGAAAGACCCGATGCCGTGACGACACTCATCGATGCCAACGCAGACATCAGTATGTTGCGCTGGGCCAACACGACCGCTCAGGAGCTACAGCGTGGCAAGCTTGGCGTGCCTAGTTCGCCCAACAGCCTGGGGTTGGTGTGTAGGGTTTTTGGGGCTTACGGAGCTCGTGGGTCAAGCAATCACTTCTACGTTAAACTGAAGTTTGACAACATGTTCTCCATGAGGGTGTTTGGAGTCTCAACAGGAATCCGCCTGCTTCGTTTTCCATATAGGGTTGCTGTGGCTGAAGTAGGAATGTGCACAGAGGCTTTTGGGCGTGATTTCGATGCCAAGGCTTCTGGGGAGTTCTGAGGGATTTGCAGAGTTTCCGGCTTATATGCGGTTACTGGTGGGTGTTCATATTTGGACTGCATATAGAGCCAGGCCAACGTGTAAATAATTTGGACGTCTACATTTGGGCTGTGTAGGCAAAGTTGATTTTTTTCGGAAACAGATCTTTCAGTGAGAGTAAAAGCTCATGGAACTCAGTATTAGTCAATGTGTAGTTTCGGTTCCAGGGCTCAACTCCATTAGCATCATATTTAGAAAATTTCGTGGGAAGGGTCATCTAGCATGATCTAGCATGTACAAAGCATAAGTCCGAGACCCTGTAAACGTCCAAACTAGCTCTGACGCGCGCATCAGAGGGCCGCCTACAAGTGCAACATAGTGCAACTTTGATTAAACCGCAACATCTTAAGGCCGAAACTGGTAAGCCCTAACTTCACCAATCTCTAAGCAGCGTGAATTCTAAACCCTACAAGAGCTCCTCGAACTCGCTGCATACGGCCCCTGCAGGTGCGATACTATTTTAAAACGCCGCGACAAGGCACTTGGTTTGGCCGCCAGGAGATGCCGCGAGAAAGCGAATGTGAGCTCCAGTTAGTGCTGCCATGCAAGGGTCCAATGGTTCGGGCTTCAGATTCAAACTGTCGCCTGAGGTTTGCGCTTTCGGGCATGCGATTTCAAGGTGGTGTATGCCTTATGCCCCGCAGGATCTACGAGGTGGCACTTGTGACTCAACAAATGGTGGGATACTCCTGCGGTGTTGAGACGCGCGGGTAAGTTCAGCCAGTCACTGACCACGAAGAAACGAACCTGTATGTTACTGGTAAGATGCGGTCGGTTCACTTCGCAGTAAGTTTTCGTGTTACATGCGCAAAGTTTGATTCTGCAGTGCTGCAATCTGCTGCAATCTACGATCACGCAAGAGCCAACCCTGAACCCCAAGCCCTTACCCCTCAGCCCAATTTCCGAAAACTCCCTTCAACAAGTTTGTCCATCTTGGCCCCTCAGCAGTCCAACTTCCCTGCACATCCGGGTTCTCGTTGGCCTAACCCCGCACAAAGCCTCATGCAGAACACCACCACGGATTTGGGGATCAAATCGTTGTATACTTGTCAGACTAGGGTTTCGGCGGCTTATCGATTAAATCGCAAGCTTCTACCTGCCCATCCAGAGTTCGAGCAGGAATGCAATCAAACCCTGATGGTTTGGGCGAAGCATCTCTGCTGTACTTGGAAGAGTCATATCGGAGTGGTACACGCGAAAAGCAATCATGCAGCGTCGCGCTCAATTCGTTTCGTTGGAGCATAAGCTGAACTCCAAACTCGAAACTTTAAAATATCAAAACATGATTCAGCTCTGAACGCCGCATGTTACCCTGGCCCTAGATCCCACGATTTAGGGGGCGGCATGGTGCCTGGCAGTTTTTGGGTCAAGGCCGGGTCTCTTGACGGCTTCCAACTTGGGATCCTGTGTGGCATCTGTCGGTCTTGTTGCTTCAGACGCTGAACCCCAGGCCCTGTTCACTATTTTGGATCCAGGCCCACCTATCTCCAACTTCAAACATGCAAAATGGTGTTGGCTTCAACGAGAAGCCCACCGTAGGCATTCGCCCTGTAGGGATACAACAATAAGTAGACTATGTAGCTGCGAAGAAGATGCCCTGGACCCGAATTCTCGGCGCCTTAAGGAACTTAAGGGGGCAGGGGCATTTCACAACATAATATAGCTGCGACCATACGACCGTAGCCTTCTGACCCTTTGAAAACTGAAGTTGTAGACCCTCAACCCAACGCCTGCGTAGTTAGTCAGTTAGGCCGCCAACCCTAATCGCCGAACACTGCAAGTAAACACCAAGCTTGAATACAAAGCTTTCGTAAGCCCGAAGACGCAAATCATATTAGACCCCAGACTCACCCTCTCATCAAATGGCCGTGAAAGAACTTGGTCATTCAGGCTTTACGGCTTGGGTTTGCTCTGCAAAGGTATTTGGCTGTGCACGGCTCCGATTGCCCCGAGCTCATGCAGGCGTACGACCAGGTCTTGGCTGCTACCCGTGGCTTCGCTGAATTGCGCCTGTCGTGTCCACTTGCACAACCTGGGAACACAAAACCCCGCACGCTGCACCTGCTTGCGGCTCTCGGGGCCCCACAGGGTAGGCATGGGGGACGGGATTTAGGTGGCTTGGGCTTCTTGTCTCAGCCATCCCAAGCCCCAAGAACTCAGCCGCGTTTGGTAGAATTCTGGTCCAAATTCTTTGGAACGTCGTGGGGCCGGAACATCCCTTCAGCCACGCACGGTTTAGGGTCAGCTGTTTTGGGGGTCTTGCATAGAGTTAAAGTTGAGACAGCGGGTCGGTTTTGTTCGTATTTGGGGTGCAAACTCGATTTTGCTTTCAGCTTCAGTTCCAGGGTTTGCTCAGGTGACCATGGCCGAAATCCCGCCTGTCCGTGCTTCGATGAAGAGTACCTTCTATCGTGGCTCTATGAGCAGCGGCCCGAACTTTTCCAGCTCCAGGGGACGCCTTTCCGCTGAACTCAGCATTTGCAGCGGATCTTCTTTTAACATCTGGCGAGGGACGCCAGCGCAGATACACATCGAATATCGAAAGAGCAAAATAAAGAAGGCGAACTACCTCTAAGCACAGACCACAAATCAGGCAGCCCTTGGCCGAGGCGGCAGGCAAACCCTCAACTTTAGATTGATGCAACACGACGAGTACGGAGCACCTATGGCCGGAGCGAATCACCAACTTTAACGATAAGGCCAAGTGTCCGACAACGTTTGTCTCCACAACACCAACTAGTGGCATTGGAACGCTAAGCAGGAACATCCCAAACCGAGCTCGACAACCATCCTCCGCCGACGAAGCCAAGCACGAACTAAAGATCCGAGAGCAGACAATAGATTATTAGTGCGAAGACTGTTTGCGAGTGCTCATGGTGTTCTCAAAGCGGACGGAATTCACGAGGTGCTGTTTCAAAAGTAAGAGAAGCAAATCAAGTTCGAGACCCGGAATGTACTGCTGTTTGGGTTCACCCCAAACCGTAGCGCCAGACAAGTGCGACGCGACACCTTTAAAGCTTAATCCCTCGAAGGGATTGCGCTGACCTTTGAGTCGCTGCTTCAGCCTGGGCAATCCCCGTGAATGATGCATCTCCGTCGACGCTGGCGACAAATGCACACGCCGCTTGTGACCGAACATGCGCACGAGTCCCATAAACTCTTCAACCTTTCACATCCCTTAGCCACAAGTCCGAGACCTAGTTCACAGAAATCCCTTTCCAACAATTTTGCAGAATTTTGCAGTGCTGAATTCTTGACCTGCTTTCTGCTGCCTGCTCAAAGAGTCATTGCGAGACCGAACGAGTTCTTGCTTGAGATCTGGGCTGCAAAGACAGCTCCAGAGCCATGTCCCCAATTGTTCCTCTGTTGCTGCTGCTTAGCTTCCGTTCATCTGACTCCGAGCTCTGCACTCCTGGAGCCTGCGACGATGCTTCGCTACTGCAGTTTGAAGCCTCGACGAGCGACTCGGTGCTGCCCTATTCAGCTAAGGGGGCATTCAACCTGCTAAGATTTGCACTATTGAGTCTGCGTCTTGAAGGATGGAGTGAATTCAGGATCCGTCTCAGAGGAAGCCCAACGAGGATTAGAATGATTAGGGTTTCGGGTGTGGCGGAGGCCGTTCGAAAATTCTAGTCTGCCTTTCCTTGCAGGCTTGGCATCTGAGTTTGGTTCATGTATCCCTAGTGTTGAACTTGAAGTCAATAGGCTGAGCTTGTTCGGCGAATGACCCGGACCGGCAAGTTGGGCTCTTGAAGGCGATTTACAGTACCCGGTAGCCATGATGGAAGATCCATTGCTTACGAAGTTGTGGGTTTCAGGGCTTCGATGTCTGGGGGATTTGAGTGTTGGTTTCTGGGTTGATGAATGTTTCTGGGAGCTTCTGGACAGCCGGAAGCTCGAAACTCTGTAAATTAGACGGCCTTGTTCGGTTTCACGACTTACGACCCACTGGTGAAGACCCGCACCGCCCGCACCCCTAAGCCGACAATCCGAAACCCGAAGACCCGCACATCCTATCCAGAATCTATTGTAGGCGAAACACTTATTTCCTCGATCCCTGAACCCGACAGCAGGGCGTTTTGGTTGAGTTCATGGTTTCCCGCGTTTTCTGAATTGAAGAAGCCATCCTGAAGACAAAACGTTGTTTTTGTTTGGTTGGCTTATGACTGGACAATGAAGGATCGTACCCTAAAGCCTTTCAGAAAGCATCAACTCCCAAAACCTGGGACAGATTGCTGCCGAATCTGCGAACAAAACTAACAACCGAAATCTAGAGTGTAAAGAGTTGTGCCCGAAAGTGCTATGCACGCCTTCGCAGGGTTCGCGGGCACTGATCAGTTCCAGACGCTCAGACTCAGAGCCGATCTTCTGGCCGGCCTCACCGTGGGGACCCTGTACCTAGGTCAAAGATTTGGAGTTTCAGATTAAAGAGTTGCGAAATGCAGCGTTTACGGACTTGGGGATGAGTTTCGGGGTGTATGACGAAGGATCTAGACTGCAGGGTTTACTGTAGAGGGCAGGGGCACGATTTAAATTACCATTGAAAGTGGGAGTACAGTCACCGGAGCATGATTAATGTTTGACGTTCTTGTTATTCCTATTGTTATTGTTATTGCTTTTAGGGTTCTGCTTGTCATGTTAAACGCTTCGCGTCGTCCGCCTCAGCCCGGCTGTACTTGATAGGTCACACAGGTGAGGTCTTGTGTCAATGAGCGCATTTGCTTCAGAATGTTTTTCTGATGTCAGTATCTGCTTGTTTTCATGCCGAGGCTCAGAGCAGTAGTCCCACGCTCAAGGTGACACATTCCCAGCATTATCCCATGGACCCTATAATTACTATAATAATCTTTCACAATTCTCACTGGTCTCGTATATACATGTGTATATATGTATACATACATGTAGATGAAGATGTATAATATATATATTTATTTATTTATTTATTTATATTTATTTATTTATATACACACATACATCTACAAACATATGCTCAATCACAATCTACGGCTCTACATACGTATACATAGACATAGACATATACATATACATACACTTACTGACATGTACATACACATAATGTCACATACGCATGGACATACACACAATCATACATCCATAGTACATGCGCGCATGCATGAAGTTTCTACTAGGGTGCATCATGCAGAGGGCCGACATGGTAGACAGACCGAAACGGAGCTTTGCGAGTGAGGCAACGCGCTGTCGTGGGAACCGTGTCGAGATTATGAGAGCTCTGAGGGCCTAAATGCTGAACCCAGAGACTCAATCAGGACCGCTCCCCTTATAATTAGAATGTTCCCTAATATTTATGGGTTTCTTGATCAGGGAGTGTTGGAGCCGCTAGGAAAAAAGGGCGGCTCTTGGAAATGTTATTTGTCAATCTCCAGAAAGTAATTGAACTACAGGTAAATCTTTGGATAACCTCAAATATCCTTAATTTAAGAGCCTCCGGCTCAAGCCGCCGACCCCGCAGGAGTGATTGTCCGACCCCCACCCCTTGCAAGAGGATTCAGAGAGTGTTCCTGAATCGAGGCTTCGGGAGTTTTCTGAAGATTGAGCATCTGTGGGAAGGAAGCTACCCTAGGCCCTAGACCCTAAACCCTAAACCCTAAATCCAAAACGAACAACCCTAAACCCCAAAACCTAAACCCCCAAACCAAGTCCTAAACCCAAAACAAACCCCTAAACCCTGAACCCCGAAGCACCCTTGACCCAGTAAGCGCCGGGGTCGCACGATGTTTCATACCCATTTACCCATACTCAGAACCAGGATTTCGCCATAAATCCCATAGTTTTAGGGCCTTTTAGGGGGGGGGGAGGGGGGCTGGGGGAGGGGGTGGAGGGGGGGGGAGGGGGGGGTGATCAGGGGGGGGGAGGCCTGCCTCCAAAAGGGTGGGAGAAAGCGGAGTCTGCACACGGCTCAAACCGCCCCAAGCTGGGCAGGCGCCGCGCGCAGCGCAGTCCGCACCCTCCACTGAAAATG
>CAJNJA010082553.1:0-20753 GCA_905231915.1 Symbiodinium necroappetens | reverse complement strand
CTACGTAGCTAGGTAGCTAGGCAGGTAGGTAGCTAGGTAGCTAGGTAGCTAGGTAGGTAGGTAGGTAGGTAGGTAGGTAGGTATGTATGTATGTATGCATGTATGTCTTGTATGTATTGTATGTATAGTATGTATTGTATGTATTGTATGTATAGTATGTATTGTATGTATTGTATGTATTGCATCTATTGTATGTGTGTGTGTATATATATATGTATATGTAACAACACACATATCACTCTATTAATATATATATACATATGTACATATGTGTGTATATATATATGTATACATATATATATATACAAATTGATTCGTTAATTGTTGGTTGTACTATGTCAAAGCATGTTCATGCCTCGAGGGTGTCAGGTCGGGTTTGGACTGTCCCGGAATCCCGGACGTGCCGAGGGTTTGAATGCCAGTCTAACCCCTAAACTCGCTTTAGGGTTGAGGGTTTAGGCCCCTAAACCCTAAACCCTAAACCCTCGGCCTTCACCCGGATGCTGAGGCCGAGCAGCTTTGAAGGCGAGCGATTGCTGGAAGCCTTGGATGAGAACTGGGCAAGTTTGACTCTCGGATTTGATGGCAGTGTCTGGCGATTGAAGGATTCGAACAATTTGTACTTAGAGATATTCCCAAGTAGTCCCAAGTTGCTTAGAAGCATAATAATGTACCCTGTCTTGGCTTTAAGTTTTAAAAGTGTTGGGAGCCAAAAGGAGTTCAGCCCTGTCTTGCTTTTTCATGGCTCAAGGAAACCTCGCGCTGAGCAGGGATCCTTCTGGAAGCAGCCTGCGGGATCATGTCATTAGCATTTAGGGCCTATCATTCCTGCGGGCCCTATTGGGCCCTAGTCGAAGGTTTAGGGTTTAGGGTTTAAGCTTCAGGCCTGCAAAGTTTGCATGCGCAGCTAGCGGCATCAGCGCATACAGCCACATGATAGCCTCAGCAGTTGCTGCGCATGCACCTGCGGTACTGCCTGCTTTTTTTTACGTTCGCAGTCGTGGGTCAGAGCTTACTTAAGCTCAAGCTCTGTGAATGGTTTCTAGATTTCTTAACAAGCATAAACCTTGGACTTCGCTGAACCCTGAACCCTAAACTCTCTAAACGCTTAAGCCCGAGCCCGCAGCACTAAGACTCGAGGACCTGTTCCTGCGAAGTCCCTATAACCCCTGAACTCCAAGACTCCCGAACTAAGGGACTCCGATCCTAAACCCTAAACCCTGAGCATTCAGGATTTAGAGCTGTTTCGGGTTTAGGGTTATAAGTTATAGGGCTTTAGGGCTTCGGGCTTAAAAGGTTTAGAGTTTAGGGCTGTTTCGGGTTTAGGGTTATTGAGCTCTAGGGTTTTGGGCTTCGGGCTTAAAGGGTAGGGTCAAGCCTCATAAAGCCAGGTGCACTAAACCCTTACCTCTATGCTCAGCTGTTCCCGTGTGGGTCCGAGTACCGAGTTCTCATATCCAAAATACGGACCCTAAACCCTAAACTATTGGCTGCTCTCCTCGACCCAGATATTTAATCTTCTCCTCCTGTTGCCCCCTCCACCCAACCCCCCCCCCCAACATTAAATGGTATGTCTCGTGAATTTTTCATGTTAGGGAATGCACTGCAAAGACTGCTCCCAATGCGCAGTACTTGCTTCTACACTTCGAAACCTTTCCTTGCCGCAGACCCAGCAGTCCTCACATCGCAAGGCAATCCCACAATTGGAGAGGGTAAGTAATTCATCTCGCGCGTTCTAGTACACGTTCGCTTTTGCAATCGTAAAGTTTCGGATGCTGGCATATAATCCCTAAACGAGAGCGAGAAAAAGAGAGAGAGAGAGCTTTTCTGTGGCCATGCAATCAGTTATAGGTCCGCTACACTCTATACCCTTAGGCGACCAAAGCTTTCCTTTATTGTACTGTAGTTTCGGCCCTTTCAAACTCCTCTTGAATTGTTGAATCCTAAACTTCAGGAGTTGTCCTAAATTCTAAACCCTAAACCCCAAACCCTAAACCCTAAACCCTAAACCATAACCCCCCAAAAAACTTAAACCCTACGCCATGCTGAAGCTGAGACCCAGTATATATTATTAGGGTTTATGTAAGGTTTAGGATTTAGGAACTTTTGTAAGTCACACACCCTATACTGGGTCCTTATCGTAAGAAGGAAGCCATATTATGCAACATAAATCCCCATATGGATTATATGGAAACTGAAATTGAAGTGCTTAACAAGAGCCCGGCATACCGCGAGCGCGGAGTGAAGTACATGTGGATTTCCTATTGGGACCCTTATAGAAGCCTTCCAGAACCTTTATAGAATCCCTATTGGAACCCCTTAGGTGAACGCCTTTTTGAGGCCGCAAAATAGCCCTTGGAATTATCGAACAACCCTTAGAAGAACCCTGATGGAATCTGTAGAACCGTTCTAGAACACTGGTCTTGAATGGCCACGAGAAGGCCCGCTCGTAGCGTGGGTTAGGGATTAGGGTTTGGGGCTTATGATGGGCATAGGGTTCAGATTTCAACTTGTTTTTGCAAGGTTTTAGCAAGGGTCTCAGGGCACTTAGACAGAAACATTCAGATGCCCAGATAGCCCAACATAACAGCTATATAAGCCCCAAAACCCTGTATGCCCTAAGTCATGTGCAGGGTCCCGAAACGCTAGGTTTGAACGGGCTTAGGGCTTAGGGTTGAAGCATCATTCCGTGACTAAAGCCATTCGGCTCTCTACGTGTCGGCCTTTTAGGGGTCTCCAGTTCCTCATGTAGCATAACCCTAAACTCTAAACCCTAAAGCATCCTCGTACCGGTGACGCTGGCCAGTTCTTGCATGTTCAGGTCGACCCTACCTAGTGGTTTAAGGGCTTAGGGTTTAGGGCCCAGATACCCCAATCCAAAACCTCAAACCTGAAACTGTACGCCAAACATCTCAACAACTTCAAGAATTAGGCTGCTTCTGTGACTTGCAAGGAAACCTAGCCTGCTGAACTACATCAACGAGAAGCTTGTGTACAGCTTTGAGGACTGTCTTGGGGGCTTTCATGAAAGTAGAAATGTGCAACATATAGCAACAATAGAAACAGGACATTGCAGCTTTGAGGACTTGAGGGGTTTGGTCTGAGAACCAGTTCTCAGTCGGGTGACTGTGACGGATGGTTTCGCTAGAGGGCTCCCTCGGAAAACTAACGGCACCTCAGGAAACTTCGGTTGGAGGCACGCAGCAGTCGTAAGCAGAGCTGGGCGGAAACCCTGCAAAGGAATCTCCCAGCATGGGATCTTGTGATTTGAAGATTGGGTTACACCCTAAGCCACAAGCGCTAGACCATGATCCTTCAACAGTTTGTTTAAGTCTCCATCATACTGTCAGCTGCACTAGGCAACCGAAACCTCAAAACACCAAGTATTGAGATAGTGTACTTGCAGCTGGGGGTAGCATAGTAGCCAATAATGAACTGCCAGGGGCATCTTGAATCCTCCCTCCAGAGCCTGTAATCGGGAGTCGACTTGCGGCAGCAGCTCCGGCTTTCGATTCTGAAGGCCTTCTTGTGCAGATGGAGGGCGGGGGAGGGCAAGTGGGGGGGGGGAAGGGGCTGGATGTTCCTGTTGCGAAGGGACTGTCAGCTGCCCTTGTGTCTCGATGCGGTGCTTGAGATCTACAAGGCATGGTTTTGCATGGGTGTGACGACCGTCAGGTGTGCACTGTCTGTACTCATGGTTTTGGGTCTCCTAGAGCCCCACACCCCAACCCGTAGACCCCTAAACTTCATACCCGATACCCTAAACCCTCAGAATCATGTATCCGAAGGCTCTGAACAGAGCGAAATCGCTGCAATCGTGGTAGCAGTAATGATTCTTCGTTCAGGGTTTACGATACGAGATTACCAGAATCATGATCACTGCGCACTAGCATTTGCGATACGAGTACTGGTGCTGGTACTGGTACTGGTACGGGGAGGTGCACAGGGAGTAGCAGGAGCTGCAGTAACAGTCGTCGTAGTAGTAGCAGTAGCAATGGAAGCAGGAGCAGCAGGAGCAGCAGTAGTAGCAGTAGTAGCAGTAGTAGCAGTAGTAGTAGGCCCCCCCCCTACCAACCACCTCTGCTGCCAATCCTCTTAAGAGCACGCTCGTTTTACTCGGTATTTACGGTATGTTCGTCCTGTCATACCACTTCTTCTTGCCTCAAAACCCACTCCGCGACTTTGATAAATTCGGCTTCGTTTTGGGGGGGGTGGGGGGGTGGGGGCGGGGGGGTGCGGTGGGGGGGGTGGGGGTGGGGGGGGATGATGACGATATTGGAACACAGACACCCCGCACAATATCTCCACAAGAGCCGTTTTACTCGGTATTTACAGTACGTTCTTGATGGCGGACCATCTTATATGATGATGGTTGATGATGGTGATGATGATGCATGCATGATGAAGGATGATGCTGTTTGATGATGATCGATGATGGTGGTGGATTGAGGCGCCAGGTGGTTGGTAGGCGGGGTGGCTAGTAGTAGTAGTAGTAGTAGTAGTAGTAGTAATGGTAGTTGTCCAACATGACCGTTTGCTCGAACCTTATTTAACCCTACCCCCCTAATCCTAAAGCTTCCTGAAGGACGTCCGAAGCATGCTCCAGACCATGGACACGACCGTAGCCGCTTGAATGCAAGATGTTCACGAGGACCTTGGTTCTTGGCTTTACAATGGTTCTATATACTGATTTCCAGAAATTTGGAACATGGGTTTAGATTAGTACGATAGGTGCTGGGATTCCCAATTCTTAACCTTGAGGGCATGAGGCATGAGGACAATGCTTTTCCAACTTTGTGGCAAGGGTTGTGCTAGAATTTAGAGCATCGGCCAGTTTAATGTTTAGGGCTTTTATGGTTTGGGGCATTGGTTGTTGGGTGTTGGGCTTTGGGAATGTTTAGGCCAGTCTTTCGGGTGTAGAATGCATATCGTTATACAGCCCCCAGAAAAATAAACAACACTGTACCATACCGCAAGATGCTGCTCTTCTTACTAGTTAAACAGGCTCCGGATGTTTGTCGGTGGATAGCTATACCATATTCTAAGTCCCTATGTCTCAAACCCTACAACCTAAACCGTGCAGTCTGTGGTGTGGCTGATGTCCTGTGCCGGCTTCCAGTCGGCATGAAACGAAAGCGTCCTGAGAACCAACATAGTAGAAAGTAGGATTTCTATAGTGGGACTTAGGACCCTTTGAAGATAGCATATACACTAATATGCATATCGGATAAAGACCCGGAGCCCGTAGTCCGCCTCTCTATATATTGTGTTGATACATACGCTAGAGACCTGCAGCACGCTGATGGCGTGCATTCGTGCATACCTGAGCGCATGCAAGCATGTGCTTGTGTCCCACGGTTTAAGGTTTAGGGTTTAGGGGTTTAGGGTCCTGAGCGCCTAAACCCCAACAGCCTGAACACCTTCAGCAGTTTGGGGGCATGCGGCGATCCGAAGGTCAGAAAACCGCGACAGTCACCGGGCTAGTGATCGTGCGGGGCCATCAGCCTGTTCCAGCAACAGACCTGAAGGGGATATGTACATTTAGAAGACCACAGCAGGAATACTTCTATATTCTATAGTATCCTGTGACAGTTAGCACTCTGGAAAGCCAGCACGAACAATCTCCCGGATTAAGAGGTCAATAAGTCTAGAGTTGAAGCACAACATGTCCAGTTTGTCATTATACTTGGAACTTTCGGTGAGGGGATGGCGTCAGAGTGGGGAGGGGAGTAGTGGCACGTGAAACGGGGGAATCAAAACCCTAAACCCTAAACCCTAAGCCCTAAAGCCCTAAGCCTAAACCCTAAACCTTCAAGCCTAAAGCCCTAAGCCCTAAGCCTAAACCCAAGGCCGTACAATTAAGCCGCCTCTCAGGAAACAGCGAAGTCTATGGCGAACTACTTCGCCACGACAACGAGGACTGCCATCAGCCTTGGTTTAGGGTTTAGGGCTTAGGGTTGAAATTTAGGTACTCCCCAGTACCCCTCTTGCAGTTAGGGTTTAGGGTGTCGGGGCGCCTTTCAACAGACTGAGTAGAGGGAAGCTTCCCACTCCAAGCCCTGAGTCTAGACGCCCTGAACCCTAAACCCGTTTAGCAACAAACACCAAAGCAACATCTTTGCATAACACATGGTGGACCTAAAGCCCGAAATCTGTGCACCCGGATAAAACCTAACATCTGACCTAAACCCTAAACCCTAAACCCTAAACCGTCCCTCGCCTCTAGGCTCTAGATCCGTACAGTCGGAACAAAAACTCGTAAAGCATCGCAGTAGTCTCTCTTTATGCTGAGGATCCCAGGAACCAAACAAAGGGGCTTCAGATACGTTTTGAAACGATGGTACTAGGCAACGTTTGGAACCGAAAGCCCACTAAATTTTGAAGTTTGCCTACTTGGTCTCAGCCCTATAAACCCTGGACCCTACACCCTAAGCCCAAAGAGCTAAACCCCATAAATCCCACACCAGCATCCCTACACCCTAAACTCATCACATCCAGAGCCCAATGCCCTAAACCCTAACGCCCTAAAGACGAGGACCACAACCATGCTCACTCTGGAGATCTTAGCACCAGTGCACCTCGGCACTACTTGGGAGATGTTGGGCGCGAAATGTAGGAGTCTATTGGACATCGTAGGGTTCTTTAGTTCTGTCTTGTCACGGAAGGCTAGGGTTTTGGGTCCAACAGTCCTCCCGCCGTGGTTTGTTTGGTCACAGATCATTTGAACAAGCACAAGTTGCAAATCAACTGCTTGAGAGCGTACCATGCCAGACCTATCACGGCTCTGAGCTCCTTTTGACGATGCTTCGCGGTTATTGGTTATTACATTGGTTGATCTCAGCCCGGAAGTCGGTAATGCTTAGCTTTGGCAGACTCACGACCAAGTTCTGTGGTCCAAAATCCAAAGTACAAAACCCAAAATCCTGAATCCAAACCGGCAGCTGGACCCCCAAGCCGAGAGCTTGATACCTCGACCTTTAAATGATCGAGACCACTGCCGGCACCGGCAGCCCTAGGCCGAAAGCTTGACATGACGCTGAGACTCAAATTCCAGCGCTTACAATCCACAGTTGTTTCCGGAGCTTGTGTCTGCTGCGGGTCTTGGCACGTCCCCGCCCGTAGGCGAGGCGCCCGGCCGACCCCACGTACGGGCTCTCCCGTGTGCAGCATGTTTTTGTTGTCGATGTTAAACGCTTTCATGCCCAACACCCTTTTTGAATCATCAGGACGACATCGATGTCGCATGCGTGCGCAGAGGTGGCGTGCGATATTTTTTCGCACCAAAACGTTCGCAGGGGTTTTCCACGGCGGTTGGTCGGCTGGCTTGTAGCACGGTGGTTCCAGATCTCCTCCCTCTGTTCACAACCTCCTACATTTCTGCTATCAAACATCTGCGCTCAAGTTAAGTTGAATCCTTCGGCTACAATTAACTTCCACGCGATGTAAAACCGGTCCGAATCTCGGCATCTGCATCGTCTTGCTTGCCATTGTGCTCTGTGTCTTTGAGTCTTTGTATGATAAAGAAAAATGAAAATATGAAATTGAATACACAACGAACCTCCAGCCGCGCGTCAGGCTTGGCACACCCGAAACCCGAAAACCTAATTAAGCCCTAAACTTGACCATCCAGGATTCGAGGACTGACGGTTGCTACAAAACCCTGAAGCATTAGTTTCCTAAACCCTAAAACCCTAAACCCTAAAACCCTAAACCCTAAACCCTAAAGCTAAGGCCTCTCACTGGGAGCTGGATCGGGGGACAGACCTTCCGCCTCGCCGCGCGCCTGGCAGAAGACATCATCAATCAGGACTACAGAGACGGGGAGCGTTTAGGGTTGGTGGTTTAGGGATATCTAGGCTGTTAGAGATTTTGCATTAATGTGTAGGCTTTGACCCTGAGTAGCTGATCAGATCAATCAGATCTCATGAGGAAGATTGTTCCCTGGCATTCTAATTATTATGGCTCCTCATGTAATTCCGAAGCCCGAAGCCGCTTGCCGAGGCGCTGAGCCGTTCCCTTGTTGATTACCCTTGCTTTTCCTGTTGTTAGAGTATCCGAGCCACAGAGCAGGTCAACCCACCAAATCACGCTATAAGTGCTGGTCTAGGTGTGGTGCATAACCAGGAGCCCAATTTCGTCAAAGGTACTAGCAGGTTCAAGTTCCAAGATGAGGGTTTAGGGTCCTTAAGGGCATGAGCAGAAAGCCCTGGACTAGAACCGAACCTCACAACCTCAAGTCAAAGCACACACCCTAAACCCACAAGTAAAACCCTGAAGCCTTATACTCTTTTAGGAACCCGTTTGGAACCCTGTGAACCGAACCCTGAGCCGGCTTAGTCTCTAAATCTTGCACTGGGTTGCCGTTAAGGAACACGGTTTAGGGACGAGGGCTGAGGAGTTAGGGGATATACGGTAAGTCAAATAGTAGGGTTTACTTATTGTAGTGGCATAATTTAAGGTACCCAACAGCAACGCAGTGAAGGACCAGCTGATTCTTCCGGGCTATCAGATAAAGCACCACTTCATTGATGACCAATGCGATCCGGGCACTGCGCATCTGCCATGCTTACTGGCTTCGGGCTATGAGTCTGGAAAGTTTAGAGCTAAGGGTTTAGGCTGATGGGCTTAAGGGTTTTGGGGTTTAGAGTTCACTGTTTAGGGTGTAGGGTATACGGTTTAAGGCTTGAGGTTCATGGTCATGTTGTCGGGGTGTAAGTAGACACTTCAGACATCGAAGAGCGCACCTTGCAAGTGTAACAGCAGCCGCGCTGAGAATCACTGTCGTCGAAATCGTAGTGAAAAGAGTACCAACACAATCAACCACTTAAGTCTCAAATCCTAAACCCTAATACAGAGGTAGGGGATGAGTTTGAATTGAAGATTTGCCATAAAGCCTCCCGTACTGGTAGCATCTAAACCGCTCGGAGGAGTCAATGTCCAACACTGTAAGCACTGTAAGCCAGCCGGAAATGGCCCAAACATAGAGCATATTTCCCTAATCCCTGCGTTCTGAACCCAAGCCCGCTGATGAAGCGATCGTATGGCGATGCCAAGATAAGCTTCAGGGCCGAGAAACGGGCAGCCCCGCTCCTGTCCGGAGTCCGGCCCCATTAGCTTGAACATTGGGCCAATGATGAAGAGCAATATGGGGTCGGAGTCCTAGAGTCATAATATCCCGGAATCCCATTACAGTCCCTACACAACTATGGCTTTCCCCAAGTCTAGAGTCCGATTCTGATTGTTAGGGCCCCTCTTGTACCCATCCCGTTGAATGACGATCTTTGGGCTCAGGGGTCAGGGTTTCGGATTTGGGTTTGGATGGATGGGGTTTAAGAAGATTAGGGTCGCTTGTGGGGGTCTGTTTATGGGGGTTTTCCGCAAATAGGGGGCCCTAATATGGCACCCTAAATAGTAGGATCCTTATTATCAGGACCCCAAAGTAGGGTACCCGAATTTTCGGAAAGTCCCGTATATGATGGGGCTGTTTGGGTTCCGTGTTTGCTCGGGCCCAGCGTCCCAGATGAGATCAAAACACCCAGGCTCTTAGTCCAACCACAGAAAACCCTAAACGCGAATCTTTAATAGCTTTAGGGTCGGGGGCTTTAGGATTCACACCCCCCCGAGGCTCCCTTTACAAAGCAAAATACCAGGCCTCTGATGTAATCGTCTCGGCTATGGCAGCAGCTCGACAGCAAGAATCCGTCAACCACTTAGGGTTTAGGGTTTAGGGTATTTTAGGGTTTAGGGTTTAGGGTTTAGTGTGGAGGGCGTACGGCTCTTCCACCTAGAGCGTCATACCCTTCCCCTTGTTCAGGGCACCTGGTTTTGTGGCTATGATCTGCTTTATAATAGATGTAGGTACCAACAAGGGGCCGTTTAGGATACGACCTATAGGTGGAAAGCAGGGTATTTGATTTCAGGCCTGTGCCTTCTCTTTGACTTCAGAGCTCACCATCTAGGGCTTCGGGGCTTTCGGGTTGGAGGTTTTGGGTTTTAGGCTTAGGGTTTTGGGTTTTGGGTTGTAAATTAGGGTCACAGGTCTCATCAGTGCCTTCCAGGCTTGACCTAGAAGTGTGAAAATGTTCTAACAGTTTTCTTAGAGGGCTCATTTCGAGACTGTATACTCATATACCCCAACGGAACCTGACAGTCAGAATCCGAATAATGAGAAACATTTCCCTTATAGTCGCCCCATGTGCCTGTATAGTCTTATACGACAATACCCTAAACCCCAAATCCTCCTTTGATTCTTCCTGGGTTGTTCGTTCAAAACACACTGTATTTTGAAAGGAGTTTCTGTCCCTGCGTGTGTTGAGGAAGCCAGTTAGAGAAAGAGAGAGAGAGGGATCTCTACAACTAGTGTTGCTTTCGCCCTATAGTCCTATAGCATCCGTACTATCATGTACACCGAACCCCAAAAAAACCTTGAAAGAAGCCCCCAATCCCTACGCCCCACGCCCCTAAACCCTGAACCGCTAAGCACCTAGAGCCCTAAAAACTATATCCCTAAGGCTCTATGTAACTATGTACTTATATTATAACCTATAGTACTGACATTGTTGGGCCTCAAAAGTACCGTTTACGGGAACCGCTTCGAATGCCTAAGTGTATATACCACGTAGGGACATGGAGCCTTAGGGCATAATAGCAACAACCTTAGTCCTTTGCGGTTCCCAATATATTTTCCCAAAAATTCATGGTTTAAGGATGAGAAAAGTCAAGCCCGGTTTGGTCTGGTTTCTTTCAAGTCTTCAGTAAATTCAAGGGAACTGAACTGGCATTCTACCTTTTTGATCCTCTCACCCCAAACGAATTATGAAGGCCCACGAGATGAGGGACACCCAGAGAACCCAATACCCCTTAGCTAAGGAAAATACCTTAAATCACCCCTATAATTTCAGGTATATTCCTTAATTAAGGGGTATTGGGTTCTCTGGGCATTAGTATGAAGCCCTACCCAGGAGAAGGGGAACTCCTACATTGCAGTGGCGGGCATGGGTTGTGACGAGGCGGTTCCGAAATGTTGATTTTAGGCTTGGGGGCTTTTGGGCTTGTAGGGTTTACCTAGACCCCGCAACTACCCTCTATTACACCCCAAATACCTTATGTTGAAGACCATAACGGCTCTATTAAAGTCCACTTTGGGGGTCCCGGTAGGGTTCAGGGTGTTGTAGGGCGTTGGCTTGGGAATTCAGCAGTGTAGATGCGGATTCTTCAGACTATGATGAAGAAAGCCCTCGATCCCAAAAAGGTACCCCAACATGGTCTTTTTGAGTTCATGATGGCCCATGGTGTGCAAGAGTTGGATTGCCTTTTCAGGCGAGGCGCAAGAACTAGTTGTAACCTCGCGTCAGTCTGAGGGTGTTCAGAATCGAGTTGAGGAGTCGAGGGTTTTGAGAGTTGCGACGGCGTTCGTAGTTAGTGAGTAGTTACTCAGGGGCCAGCTTAGGCAGCTATATGCGCACGCGTACGCCGCGGACAGACGTACTATTTTGGAGCTTTTCATGGTTCGCCCAAAACTTCTGATTTGCGAGTTCAACACTACTACTTTTAACATCATGTTCATGACGGCGCGCTATTTCAAAAGGTCTTTAGTAACGTGATACAGGATGGCAGATAACTGTGTTTCCTCGAGCTACCCAGGTAGTAGTAAGTTTAAGTTGCATTGGACAAACAACAACTCACACTCGTCGCCCCAACCCTCAGAACACACCCGCCCTTGAAGCGCTGAAATCAACCCGACGGACACCACTTTGTCTTCTCGACGGACACGAAGACGATCTTGCTGGAGCAGGTGCCTCCCGCCCCCCATTGCACTTTGCTCATGGCTTAGAGTTGCACATGTTCTTGTTGCACGCATTCATGCTTGAAGCATTTCTGCATGGAGCAGGGCATGACCGATTGCCGCAAATTTGGATCAGAATGAGCCTGCTACATGACCTGTCACAATGACACGCACACACACATGCCAACGTGGCACTACAGCAGCAGCAATCACTGGGTTTTGCAGACATGTGAGAATTTGAAGCTGGGTTGTTAGACCTTATTCCTACGAAGGGATGCCCCTTTGCTCATGAAGATTGGGGTTTGGTTCAATCTTCGCCGGCTCCCCGGATGATCGGAACCTTCCGCAAAACGGAAGCGAATTTGGTTTTATCTTGCATTCAGTCGGACCTGCGCCATCGCATGGGTCGAACACGCAATTCCGTATCGACCACAGGAACACCAATCGCTACCATTTCGTGCGATGAGTTGGAGGATGGGTCAAGATGGATGATATATTGGGAATGGATGTTCTTTGGGCACATGACTCTCGAAAGATCGATGACCCTCTTGATCCACGTGATGAACCAAGGCGCCAAAGACGACTGAATGTACTCAACTTTTGTTCCAAGGAAGCCATCTCAACGCTTGTAAGCCCAACAGTGCGAAGATCAGACTTCAATTCTTGGGTGTCAAGGTTATGGAACCACCCATTGGCGATGAAGCAGTTGCAGAGAATCAGCCATTCTCCGACAGCATGTCACCCGTGATGTCCATCTTCTCGAAGCAACGACAACTGGATTCGAGCATGGGCGATCCGTGCAACCAGCAGTAGTTCGACTTCGAACGGCTCCGACAAGGTGCATGCGCAGATCGACCCTGACAAGTTTGCAATTAATTCTTCAGTGTCGCTGGTAGACACCATCAAGGGATCCTACCGTGCCACGGACTACCACAATCTGCGGTCCATCGTCGAGAATGACATTCTGCCAGGAACAGAAATCGACGACAGCTCCTCAGGAAGGCTTCACTGCCATTTTGGCGTAGGTGCTCCCTGGGACAATCGCAACCAGATCACGAAGTACAGAGTATCTGGAAGTAGGTCCACGCCCTTGGTTCTCTACATTCCAACACCAGATCTCGTTCGGCTTGAAGGCAAGCTGACAGAAAGCAGCATGGTGTTTGTCAGTCGTCAATTCCGTTCAAGTTTGTCAAGGATGTTTGGCTTTGCAGTCCCGAGCCTAACCACCACTATGCCTTCGAGACTATCGAAAAGGTTCTAGACTACGAACTTGAGGACGATGTGGCCATGACTTATGAACCATCTCCTATATCAACTCGTTTTGGTGCAGAACGAAATCCTCGAAAACTCATGATTGTCCCATGTGAACTCCCGAGTGGACCTCATGATGCTGCAAAAGAGCACTACCTGAGACTCTTCGCGCAGCACGATGATTATCGTCCTGGGGATTCTCGCAGGCTATTGCTTGTCAAGAAAGTCATTGGTTTGCGATCAAGAACATGCGACCTGAACAAGAACCTCGCAACTCCAGGAATGCGGTGATGAGGACTAGACTTTGTCCATCTTGCCGTGAAATGGTGCCAGCTTGTTTCGCTCGATGCGCCAGGTGCTTCTCCGTGTTCAAGTCGTGTGGCAAGTTTCAGAGCACAGCTTCTCGACGGAAATCTCCTTTGGAGGTCCCAACAGAAGAAATATCTAATGCCATGGAGGAAGCCACCGCTGCAAGGTCTTCACTGGTCAGCATTCATGACGACGAAGATGATGATGCTCGAACTATGGCTGAATCGGAGATGGAGGTCGACAGTGACATGGATGTCGACGAAGTTGAACCTGATGAAGCACAACAAGACGTCGACGAGAACGAGAACCAAGATGAGATTGCGGAGCTACGCCCAGTGCTTGTCCAAGAGAACACGCATATCATCGTCCCGGTTCTTACACAAGCAAGAAAGTCTATTCAAGTTCCCTACTATCCCAATTCTCCAACTGCATACTGCATCTATGCGAGATTAATCTTGTTCGCTTACATGGCGTATGTCGTGGTGCACTGTATGTACAAGTCGTGGGTCAAAACCATGAGACGGACCACGCTACAGTATGACCAAATACTTTCCAATTGTGCAAATGGAGATCGATATGTTGTTCAAGGAAAATGGCCGACTCTTTGTGACATCGACCCTGACACGAAGGTTTCCCGAGACGTCACCGACGAGGGACTCTTGTCTTACATCCGAGGTCTTGGTGATCCCGAGGCTCCTGATGGACTTATCCCTTTCGGAAATTCCGAACCAATCAATTGCTCTCCGAGCTCATGCGAGGTGCTCGCCAGAAGGGCATACAACGAGCCATGTTCAACCCATCGGCCTATATTGACGGCAAAGAAAAAATCAGACGCCTCGAGAAATGCATGCGACTTGCTATGCTATAATGCAAACTCTTGTCGCGAAGGTCACGGGCAAGACCATGTTCGCAATGCTCAGGCCACCACCTACAGAATCACATGACTACCTGTTCATTGATCCGGTGGCAATCATGATGATTACTGGTCTTACGACTACGACAACTACCACCATCGAGCTGCATATCAGCTACGACATCGTGATTCCTGCGAAGTACACAGCAAAGTTGACACGACAGCGCTTGGAGACTCAACGTAGTCAGCACCCCGGAGCGCTCCTACACATTCAGCCTGGAGACTATCTGAACCACGGGCAAATTGGGATCGGCCAACAGAACCCAGAGGACCGCCTCCGAATCGTGCAAATACCAGCAAGCGTGACAAAGGCAAAGCAAGAGGGAAAGCTTCTGACCATCACGAACGTGACCGCGAACGTGATCGAGGCTAGTGTCGCAGATGGGAAGGTGACCATCACAGATGATCCTCAGCCTCGATGCCTACCACATGCTTCACTCAGTGACACTGAGTGCTCATTGCCTGCACTGCCATGTTCTTCAGTGATATGCTTTTCCCGGCACATGCATTGCAGCGGATTGCTGCTGACGCCATTATGTGTCACACCCTTTCTCATTGGGAAACAGTCATAGTCTTTGCTTTGTGCTAGTTAGATTAATAGTAATAATAGTAATGTACTCGTAATAGTAGTTGTAATTGTAATCGTTACGGTATTCGTAAACCCATTATTAGCAGTAGTCACCATTGTAGTAGCCGCGTTCACAATATGATTCAATTGCAAAACACACGCTTCCTGCATCACATACACGAAGTACAAACTACATACATTACACACAGTAGTCATATCATTACATCCGTTGCCTGCATTATATGCAGTACATGCAGCACAACGATTAATTCACTAGCGTGCATGCATGCATGCATGCATGCCTGCATACAACAGAGATCCCGGCCGTTCTCCTGAAAAGCTTCGTAATGCTGAATTTCGTGCGAGGGATAGAAACGGAAACCTTCATTTGAGGTTCCTCGGACCTTGGAGAGCTCCAGAACAGTGATCAAGTGCAAATTCCTCGACAAAGAGATTCCTCTGCACCTAGAATCTAGAACGAGGCCCGACTGAATAAGGGTTCATGATTTTCAGGCTTCATACGGATGAAACACGCTGAACAATAAGGCCCTAAGCTCCCTTCAGAATCCCCATAGGTCGTACAAGCCCTTAAACCCTAAAGAACCCGGAGCCGTGAGCCCACAACAGCAAAAACTCGACCAGGTGTGCAGACAGGTGACGTCCCTGGCCGTGTCAATGCGGTCGCCTGCCTCAAGTTTCGAGTTTGGGGTTGACGGTGGAGGGGGTTTAGGGTTTAGGGGTTTGAAGGGTTGTTCAAATCAAGGGTTGCTAACTGGATGCGTGATTTTGGCAACAGTTGCTCTTGATTGTGGCACGTTCTGAGCTGTCACATCAGTCGTTGGCATTGTTTGTGCTTTCGCTCTTTTGTGTCCTCCGTACTTGCTACTTGTGCTGTTGGTTGCTGCTCAATTTCTAGCCGCCGTATACCTGTTGGCCAAAACTGCGATTATGGCATCATTGCCATTGCTGCGGCACGCGACCTCCTAAACCTCAGACGCGGCCTGAAACCCCCCAAAACCTATCATAATAAGAAGCCGTAGCAAGGTAGGTTTGGGGGGATGTTACGCAGGCACCTTGAACCTTCGAGCCCTCAACTTCAGACAAGCACAAGCCCTACAAGCAAAACCATCACTCGATCTCGATCTAAACCGCGCTTTGGGTTTGCGCTTCAGAGTGCATAGGGCATCATAGGGCTCATTGGCCTTAAGGATTTGGTGTAGGACTTACGTGACCGTTCAGGGTAGGCAAAGACAAACCTTGAAAGGCTTGAGGCTTTAGGCTTTAGACTCTACATCAACCGTCGCAAGTTAGGCACAAAGTTATAGCCAGCTTTCATGTAATTCGGTGGAGCTACCTACCTCAACCAGAAATTGGATCCCCAAATTCTAAGCCCGAAATCCTAAGCCCTATACGCCCAAAACCCGAAACCCCAAGCCCGAACCCCCCAAAACCCCTAAGCCCCAAACCCTAAGTCCCAAACCCTAAATTATGTCCTTGAACTACCCATGAACCTGGAAGCTTCAGTCGTACAGGGATCGAAGTAAATGATCATCACATCCCCTTGCATATATGTGTGTATATATATACACATACACACATGTGTATTTAATATATATATATATATATAGACCCACATGTACATATATATATATATATAATACACACTTATGTATATATGCATATATATATATAATTATTACTATAATAATAATTCTTATTATTAGTAGTATTTTTATTATGGTTAGTGTACTATTATACCGCCATGAAACCTCAAGACCTTGTTCCAAGTATCAGGATGCCAGAAGAACAACCCCTCAAAAGGAACCCTGTCAAGAAATCATCGCTCCTGGGTTTAGGGGACCCCTCAACCCTAAACCTTTTAAACTCCCACTATTGCATCCATCAAATCCGGCCAGGCTTCCTTTTCTGAGTTACGAGTGCGCCCACGCAGACTTCTCTGACACATCGCTGTACCCGGCATTGACGCGGTTAGGAACTCCGACGAACCGCATGGTCGAGGTCGTGCCTTGCCAGTGGTTGATGGGGGGATTTATAAATAATTACTAATGACTAATGACGTTTGGTAGAGTGCAGTATACCCAAATGCACTGTTCGAATTTTCGGCCCCCTTTCTTCAGCAGGGTTAAAGGTGTCAGTTTAAGGGGGAGAGAGGATTTATGTAGTGCTTGCTGGTGTCAACCACGCTTTAATGGAGTTCTTGGCCAAACCTTGACCCCGAAAGTCCTAAACTCTACAGTATGCTTCTGCGTGAGGGTTGAAGGTTCACGCCTGCGCCAGCACACCACCTATTTAGGACTTAATGCGGAGGTAGTTGGGGGCAGATACTCTGGCAGAATTGCTGAGTTCTGAAGTTTGGAGTAGGGTTCAGGGTTTAGGGTCTATCAGAGCTTTGGCAAGGATTTCAGAAGGGTTTTGCAGAACCTTACACGGTTCGAAAAATAGGTTTCGCGGTCTCTACCTCGTTTAGATAATGCAGTGCAAGGGTGTTTGGGCTCGCTGGGTTCTGTGATTGCGGTGTATGACCTAAGTTTGGCTCCTTGCTGTGGGTGCTTAATATAGAAGCCTGCATAATTCCCTATACTATTTTGGGGGCTCATGTTGATTATAGTTTTATTATCATAGACACCCAAAACTAACCCTAAACACTAAACCCTAAATCCAAGTACTAAGGCCCCTAAAACCCTAAACCCCAAACCCTAAACCCTACATGAACCAACATCGCCCTGTGCCATGAGGTCGGCTCTCTGCGTGAGAACCACGGCTGGAGCAAAATCTACGTCGTCACCGGCGATTCCGCTGCTGTGCCAATATAACAAAATAGGGTTTAGGGTTTAAGGTTCAGGGTTTAGGGTTAGGGTTTAGGGTTATAGAGTCTGAAGCCTATATAAACCGTCAAACTCTGAACCCCCATAACTCTTAGATCCCACACACTAACCCGGAGCCTGCACAGAAAGCTTCAGCTTTTGAGCCCGGTGAATGAAGTGTCAGGTGTGTGGCGGCTTGTGTTACTTCATTCAGGTCTAGGATTCGTGTGCGTTATGTGTATACTGAAGGGGTATCAATGGCTTCGGGGGGTGGGTGATTGGATTTCGGGTCCTTGGCGGTCGGTTCATGAGGGTTTGGGGTTCAGGGTTAGGCACGTCTCCACGAGGGTTGATGTTCTGGTTCGTCTTGCGCCGGTTACCGTGAAGGAAGCGAAGGAAGCTAACTTAATTAAATATCAAAGTAGTGCCATAACGGCTCTGACAGACATTTGCAAACCACATCAAGCCCGTGGAAATACGTTACGCGCGAGATCGATCGAACCCCGCTGCCCAAAGCCCTGACCCAAAACTCAGACAACGCGATAAGTCCCATCCTGCCCATGAAAATAATCCACTCTCCCACTCCGCCCTTGCCTAAGCCTACCATAACCTACCTTGCTGTAGGTTCTGATTGCAAACCCTAACATGGATTTTTTAAGGGACCCTACCCCTTAACCCCTAAACCCTCCGCGGTTTCGGTAGCTTAAGGTAAGAACCAGGAAGTGTTGGGGCTTGTCAAAGTTTTGCCCCCTAAACCCTAAACCTTAAACCCTAAAACCCTAAACCCCTAAAGCCCTAAACCCTAAAGCCCCTAAACCCTAAAGCCCCAACCCCTAAACCCTAAACCCCATCTCGGATAGAAGACCGGTTGAAATGCCATGGTTGGGTGTTGGGGTTGGGGCGGCTTGGGAGTTCAGGATTGGAAAATTTCGGGCTTATGGCTTGGGGGTTAGGGTTAGGGTTGAGGGTTTAGGATTTAAGGTTTAGGGTTTATGGCTTTGGGGTTAGGGGCTTTAGGGGTGTAGGATTAGTTAGGACTTGGAGAGTTGATGGCTGTGGGATTTAGGGTTCAGAGTTGTTGAGTGGCTTGACAGTCCAGGAAGGGTTTAGGGTTTAGGGCTTTAGGGCTTTCGGGTTTAGGGTTTAGGGTTTAGGATGGGTAGTCATAAGTCAAAAGTGTCATAACTGCGGTCCTAAATGAGGTATCTAGGCTCCTTGCGAGTTTAGCCCTCCCCCCCCAACTCGCTGTAACCCTAAACCTGAACACCCGACCTATCGTCTTAAAGATCCGATGCCCCTGAACCCTGCAGCCTAAACCCCGAAAACCTACGCCCTAAACCCTTAAACCCCAAAGCCCCTAATCCCTAAACCCTAAATCCCTAAACCCCTAAACCTTAAACCCCTAAACCCGAAGCCCTGTTGTGCTTCTGGGCTTTTCGGGATTTTTTGGGCGCGGCCGTGAAGCCCTGAACCCCGGCTCCGAACGAAGCCTTGGCCCTAAACCCTAAAACCCTAAAGGTTCTAGGCTTTAGGGCTTTAGGGTTTTAGGGTTTTAGGGTTTAGGATTTTAGGGTTTCTGGGTTTTAGGGTTTAGGGCTTTAGGGTTTTAGGGCTTAGAGCTTTGAGGGTAAACGGTTTAGGGTTTAGGGCTTAGGGTCATAAAACCTAAACTCTGTATTCTGAGGCGACGTACCAGACGGAGGCTGAAGCGTACGTGTCATCCTTTCAAGCTTCTGGTATCCAGTCCGAGCAGCCAACTCCGCATTCATTCTTTCGAAGACGATGAGCTAAGTATAAGCTTTTAGCGTTCCGGGTTTCGGTTTTGACATTTAGGGCTTAGAGGCTTTAGGGTGTAGGTTTGTAAACTTAGGCTTAGGGTTAATAATTTTTAGGGTTTGGCTTTCAGCATTTGGGGGTTACAGGTTGCGGGTGCGGGGGTTTATAGGGTTTAGGGTTTGTTGGCTGTAGAGTTTGTAGGTTTCAGGGTTTACTGGGTTTACTGTTTGGGGTTCTACTGTGAAGATGCCGGAGGGTTTTGGATGTCTAAAGGGGCTGTACTGCTGATATGATAGGGCAAAGGTTTGTTAGGATCGATCCCTTGTTCTCGCTTCTTTCATCTGGTTTGGCGTTCTCGGGTTCCATCAGTTCCTTTTTGGTAATGGTGAGATCTCGAACCAGCAGCAGCAGAGGTGTTCCGAACTTTGATGTTCCGACTAAAGTAGCAGAGTTGCTCCAGCCTCACCCTCGAACCTGCCGCGACGTGTTAAGGTTGTGTCTTCACCATTCCCTTCTTCGAACCGGGCCGAACAGTCGCCGTAGAGTAGAAAGTACATGGTTTTGGAGAGCTCAATGTTTAGAGTTCAGGGTCTGGGGGTTTTAGGTAGGGTTTACCCCAAACTCCAGCTGCATCATCAGCTCCGGATTCTGGACAGAATCTCAGGTGGCTCTACGCGCGCGATTTTAAGTGGGACGAGATTACCGGGGCGGGGCCCCTGAGAGGGTCTGGCTTCGTCATAGGGGCCACATGTTCAAAAGGTTCACCTCGTGGCATCAGGCCATATTCGGTTTCCAACCTTGGCATTGTTTCAGAGATTCTATAGAAAACTATATTGCCCTAAACCCTAAACCCTAAACCCTCACCCTCAAGCCGTTGAAGTGATTTAAAGTGCATCGCGAAGTGCCCTTTAGTAGAGCCCATATCTGCAATGGACGGTAGTTCTGGTGTATTAGGGGAAACCGGTTTAGGGTTTCAGGGTTTAGGGTTTTGGGCTGAGGGTTTAGGGTACATGGCATACAGGATTTGGTTCGGGGTTCGATCCTGAACCTGTCAAATACGGCGTGTACAATATCTGGTCGTCACCGGCGAAAGAACACCACCCCCCAGCACCACGACCAATGTCGCTCCTCCTCCTCCTACTGCTACTACTACCATTGCTGCTACCACCACTACCACTACGCCTACTGCTGCTACCACCACTACTACTACTACTACTACTACTACTACTACTACTACTACCACCACTACTACTAAGAAAGGCACCGACCAAAAGGCTTGGCTAGCTCCATCGCCAAGCCCACTCAAAGCCCGGAACGCAGGGATCA
>CAJNJA010082542.1:0-20755 GCA_905231915.1 Symbiodinium necroappetens | reverse complement strand
GGAGACTATAGGTACAAACCCTAAACCCTAAACCCACTATAGGTACACCCGAAGGCCTCTCGAATCATCCATTTGCAGGTCTACCGGGGTGACTCGCGCAATGCCAAGATGACCCTGGCGGATCGCGACTCCAACGGCTCCCTCGACTTCGAGGAACTTCGCCCTGCAAGACCTCAAAAAAGTGGGGGGTTTAGGGTTTAGGGTTTAGGGTTTAGTTTGCGGTTTCCTACCATACCTATAGTCTCCATCGTAATTCATTGTTTTGGTTCACTTTTTTTTGGTTAGGATCCTAAAATATGAATTTGGTTAACCCCCAAATAGGAACTACAATGGGAGACTAAACCCTAGCCCCTAATCCCTAAACCCCAAATAGGAACTACGAACCCTAAACCGAGCCAAGGTGGAGCGCCTGTACCAAGACTGGTGCAAGCAGGGCAAGCCCGCGAACAGATCCGAGAGCAGGTATGAGATCACCATTCAGGCAGGTTTAGGGTTTACCTAGAGTCTCCATTGTAGTTCCTTTTTCTGGTTACCTAATTTTATGCTTAGGATCCTATAATAGTACATTTGGTTAAACCAGAAAAAGGAACTACAATGGAGACTACAGGTTTAGGGTCTCATGGACTAAAACCCTAAACCCTCAGCCCCTAAGCCCAAAACCTCTAAGTCCAGACAGAACAAGCTCAGGTGTCTTCAACTCGGTGCGGCCCGTCTTTAGGGTTTAGGGTTTAGGATTTAGGGTTTAGGGTTCCTGTGTAACAGCTTCTTAGATTGCCCCGTGCTCCCGGAGCTGTATTGAACTAATTAATGAACTGCAAGTGCACGAAAAGCCGGCGACCAAAGCCCTAATACCCGAAATCTTGACTCCCTGCGCCCCAACCGGGCGACCCCCGACAGTTTATTCCGTTTTGTGCGGGTGGGCTTTGGGATTTGGCGCGGTGCAGATTGGGATGAGCGAATGAAGGGAAATCCAAAGTCTGAACCCTTGCTGTCATTCTTGCTTGATGTGGATCCCATCGCCCTTTCTCTGGCAGGATCCAGTGCTGCTTGCTGCGACTTCTCGGAGATAGGTGCATAGGTGCCAGCTTCAGTTGGGTTGCTCAGCAGGCCAGCGGCGACAGCAGACTGTGCAGTGAAGAGATATTTGTTGAAAAGAGCAGCAGTGTGCTTGCTGCAGTTTGTGGCCTTGCAGCATCGGGGGTTGCAGTATGGCTACACGCCGCCACATGAAGAAGGCTATCTATCGTGACTAGGAATTATCTGTCCTGATCACGAGTTCATAAGCTTCCGAGACAGCGAGGTTGCAGTGACAGTAAGTAGTAGATGTCGGCTTATGTCGCTATCCAGCAAAGGGAGGCCTTTAAGGAACAGTGACAGGCGTAGTGCCACAGTGTTTGTCCGTCATGGGGCGAGCAAAGAATAAGGATTGTGGCATACTTCGGGCACCAAGCTCTTACGGATGCTTCTGTCAGCATGCTGCCAAGGAAGGCGTGACTGTGAAGAATTTACGTCGTGTCCGTAAGAAAACCTTGTGCAAGGACAAGGAGGCCTTGCAAGCCAAGTGGTACCTTGATATGTGCTGGTATCCCTTTCGTTGTGCTTCAGCATGAAATGATCACGTGGTTTGAGGTCACAGTTTCTGTTGTGCAGATCGTGCACCCCTGGCAGGCAGATGTGTGAATCGACTAGAAGCACGTTCCAAAAGGTTGCCAAGGACATAGCCGTCACCCACGCCGATATGCGGCGTGCTGTTCGCCTGGCTCGTTACGAAGATCTCCAGCCAGAGAAACCGGAACAGCAGGAGCCCGTGCAGCACCTCTCAGGTCAATTCACTTATGCCGGCTTGACGTGGCACATGAAAGAGAAATTGGGCCAGGGGGGCAATGGAACTGTGCTGAAGGCCTGGTGTTCACAGACTGAGGAGTTTTTGGCACTGAAGCTTCAGGGTGTGGATGCTAACAGAGGCGCAGGGGGGGATGGCCAGGCCATATACCATCTCTCGGAGGAATATAAGATCCTTGCTTCTTTGAAGCATCCGAATGTCATCGTCGCATACTCCCTCATCACCGCACCAGAAGTTGGCCTTCTCATGCAGCTTGGAACCGGCGACCTTCTTGGCTGGTTGCAGGCTCACAAGCTGGGAGTAGGAGATGACGACGACAGAGAATATCTGAAGGGGAGGCAACTTCTGAGCACCCAGATGTTATCGGCCATGCATTATTTGTGCAGCAAGCGCATTCTCCACGGAGACCTGAAGCCAAGCAACATCGTGATGTTCCCAGGCTTGCATGCCAAGTTAGTGGACTTCGGATGTTCGATATCCGTTCCGGCTTCTGGGGGTGCTCTAATCCCTGGAGATGGTGTTTACACTGCTGAATACCGCGCTGGCGAGCTTCTTTCGGCTGACAAGGCTAAGGCTGGACAGTTTGCAAGATTTCCAAATTAGGCTTGAAGCATACATAAACAAGGATCCAGCGTGGTACCCTTATTCCCTATATCTTATTATACAACATTAATCCCTTGAGTAAGCTCATGAGGAAGAAGATTTAAAATCCCTTTTGTGGTCCAGGTCAAGGTCAATCTGACCGCAGATGCACATGCATTTGGGTGCTTGCTCTTCGATCTGTGGGGAACGAACGGTGTGATTGCGCTGTTCAGGGACAACGAGACCTTGCGTGGCAAATCTCTGAAAGCAGTTTCCGCGGTGTTGAATGCTACTGCCAAAGAGCGCTTGTCTAGAAGGCTGCAGTATGACCCCGAATTGTGTAGCATGATAGTCATGTGTGTGGGGCCCAGTGAAAGTCGACCGTCCTGGGTGGAGCTTTTGAATCACTTTGCAACTTCGTGATTCAATTTTTGTGCTCGATCCCTTGATAGTGAGGGATACTTTGTTCTTGGACTCCAGCTGTGACGCCCCCCTACTTTTGTCTCACAGCAGCTGGTGTCCTTCCACGAGGGGCGTGAGCAGAAGTTCCTTGCGAGAGAACTTCCAATTGCAAAGAAAACAAAGGCTTCGCCTGAAGCTTCACTAAGAGCAAAGGGGAAGTAAACCAGGACACTTGGTAGTTCGTTCGTTGATTCAGGCCAGCGTCCAACGACGCGGGTTCTCGAGGATGAGGGCTTCGAGGCAAGGGACAACGATACAGCTTCGCAGACTGTGACATTTCGAATTTCATGGTGCGGGTATGACCAAGTACTGCCGAGGTGTTGGAGGGGTGCCCGGGAGGTGCCCGGGAGGTGCCGGGGGACCTCTCAGGGACGTGTGCATTGATTATAGACTTGTTGTTGCCAAAGAAAGCCTATTTATCATACGTTTGCTTTCAGCATTCTGGTGTCAACCATTGAAGTGGTCAGATATAAGAATCGAGTTCGAAGGGCCTCGAAGGGTGCAATTGCAGAAACTTTCAATATCACACTCCGTGCTGGTAGAGCGCGATCCACAGAGGCTCTATCGGGCTGGAAGAGACAGGACGAACCTTTTTTGAGGCACTGCATTGTTATGAGTCCGAGGGTCTTGCTGACTCAGTGTACAGACCATAAGGGCTGTCAATGTAGCATTCTTGCAGCTTCTCATCTCGTGTCTATATAGTCCGTTGCGCACGTGTCGTGGCAATTTGCTGCTCAGCATCGCGGCCTAGATCATCCCGGCAGCCATCGTCTAGGAAACTTCAGACCTCAGTCACAAGACAGGAAGAGAGATCGACCTCTGCTTTCTCGGCCTGGTTCTCGGCTTTCTGCTGTTGCCGAATCTAAAGCACCAGTCCACGTAGCTTTGAGGTGCCAGGCATGTACCGTCTCTAGTCATTGTGGATCCGCGACACATGCTTTCACATTGATCCATTATTCTGATGCAAAGCGCTCACTCAAGTCATTGACACCTCTGTCTCCTCGGGATCCTCATCCTCCCTTCTCGCACGATGTCTACCTTCTTTGCTGCTGCCCCAGCCGGCAAAAGCTTTTTGGGCGAGCGTGTGACGCTGTACCCCGACATGGCTATGGCTGTGGCGTGCAGCAAGAAGACCATGGCCCGCAAGCAGCTTGGTGATCAAAGCAGTTCATCATTTTCACGCATTCTAGCATTTCGGGGTGTGGAGTGGCAAAGTGTGCCTGAAAGACTGCAGGCTCGGCTACAAGCTGTCTGTGGCAGGCGAGCCGCTGAAGAGCGAAAAGACCCGGAAGCTCAACCAGGGTTCAGCTGCACGCCTTCTGAACCCAATGGACAGCTATGCTGTGCTCGAGGTAGACTTTGTCGATGGTGTTCAGTCAGCCTACGAAAAAGACATCATCAGCCGAGCCACCACACCCGACAGCTGGGTGTTTCAGGTGCCCACTTCCCATAGGACTGACTTGGGATTGTACACCATGGAGGTGACCCTGGAGACGAAAGTGGAAATGCTATTGAACTGCGGCGACTGGACAGACCAGTGGAAGCTGCACATGCATCAGAACCAGGATGATGCTAACATGTTCTTTCAGGTGGCCACTGAGAATGTGGTTGCCAAGATCAAGAGCCCGTCCAAGGAGGACGCCTTTGTCCTCATGTCGGATCCCGCAATCTTGGCCATGGCAGGGTTTGCACTGTCCTATGGCAAGAAGAGAGAGCTTCTTGGAAGAACTTAGAATGCCCCTGATCCTGTAGCTTGGCTTCTCACCCTGGGTGTCGCCCAGGTTTGTGCTGTCCGTGTTCGGCCGCAAATCCTTCCCTGACTTCCTGGATCGTGTGAAAGCCAACCAAAGCCCACTTTGTGCTGATCAGCTGCACCGAGGTTAGGGGTCTAGATCGGGGCTTAGAGGCTTTGAAAGGGTTGAGGGCTTTGGATTTTGCTTCGAAGTTTAAAGGAACAAGCCAAAAAAGAGCAGTCATGTACATGATTAAGGCATTCTGGCTTGGCATGGGCAATGTCGAGCAGAAGGAGTGGGAGATGCGTGGCACGTGCACAGCCACCGTTTGCTGTGTGGTACGCGACAGAATGTCTGTGCTGATGCAAGCCCTCAACTCGGATATCGAATTTTGGAAGAAATCCCAAGACAATATCCATTCCAGGCTGGCTGATGCACGGGAGATCGTGCGCGAGCTGGAGGAGGAGGAGGAGGAGGAGCGCGTCCTCGAGATGTTGCGCGATGCAGAGCTCCGAGCTTCGAAGAAGCGCAGCTTTGAAAACATGACGGCGTCGCCTGCTGGCCCGGCATCGTCCGAGTCACATCCGGCTATGGCTACGGTTGACCTTGCCATCCTAACTGAGCCTTCGGATACCGCGGAGTGAGTCCTTAGTGAGGCCTTTGTGCAGGAGGTCTGATAGTGAGATTTTGGAGTAAGGAGACGAAACTTCATTCCCCTGCATCGCCTGCTAGTTCTCCGTTTTCGACATGCAGCTTTTGATTGCATCTTGCAAAATGTCTTGCACAACCTTCTGCGTTGACCTGACAGCCACCCATATGGCATGCTTGATTGGTTTGTCATATGCCAAGCACACGCTTCATTGACAGGGTTCAAGCCTTGGCCAGCTGTTCGCTGCTGTGTGTGCTGCTGCATCTTCATAAGGCAGCTGCTCCAAGAACAGGTTTGCAGTGTGACTTCTAAGACACATTCGAACCCTGATCTCATGTACAGTGCGGCCCCGCTGTCACTGCTAGCTCTGTGCTGGCTGTGTGAAGCCACGTCGGCCCCGTCGACGCTTGTGCCTCGACCTTTGACTTTGAGTGGGGCATTGACTAGCTGGAAGATTGGTGACTATTCACATGCATACTGGGGTTGAGCCTTGTGAGAGTTCTGTCTGTGTGTGTGTGTAGGGTGCTTGATCACAGCTCAGTCATGCTTCACGAAATTTTTACAGGTACTGCCCTGCGAGTTTCGAGCACCTATGCCATCCGCGTCAGCAGCTCTAGAAGAAGGAGGCAGGCATGATTCAGACATCCACTTACTGCTGTCCCCTAGTCGTTTCGCTTGAGCAGCATGCATTTGAGGTTTCGATTTGGAAGAGACGCCCGACCTCGGTGGCTTGCCATACAATGGCAGCACTATTTGTTTTCCTATCATCTACGGGGTTACATGATGTGTCTCTCTGCTGATAAAGCGTTCCAGTGGAACTCCTCATCTCTCAAGTGGCCCTGAGAGGCACTATCTAGTTGGCAGGTCGGTGGCCCATTAACAAGCAATTGTTCCAATGAAACTGCTTATCTAGTGAGCATGAGGACACCTCACCCGCCAGATAGTGCGTTCGAGTGGAACTGTCTATCTGTGGGGTGAAATGGGACCCAGCTCTGCAGATCGTGTTTTTTCAGCTCAGAAGGCAGGCAATCCCGAAAGAACACTGCGTCTGTCAGGTGAAATCCTTTGCAGATGAGGCTAGTTCATTGGATAGAGGAGGCTGCCCCAAGAGAACCCTGCATCTGTGAGGTGAAATACGGCCTGTGGTGTGGATCTGTGTGGGTCGTTGGCCAGAATTACAATTGGATGGTAGGTCATTCGACGGAAACTTTCCATCTGCAGAGTGAAATATATCCTGCCCCATAGGTCTTGGAAATGCTTCTACATCATATATCACCATGCGTGTGTAAACGGGAGATGCAGATGTCTTGAACCTCCCCAGGTGGCGGTTTCGACCTGGTGAAGGAGCCCTCGCCGGAGTATGAGATTGATGGCGGTGCCGATTCAGATGGTGGTTTTGAGCTGGATGGTCCATCGTTAGATCCGCCCGAAGGTGTGGCTGAGGATGAATCTCAGGGTTTCGTGCTTGGAAATAGTGATTGCAATCGAGGACAAGGAGATGCTAATGCTTGGCAGCCAGGCATCAATGTGGTCCCCCATATCTCCCGCAAGACGTCTGTGCTGAGGACACAAGCGCAAGTGCTTATAGCGAACGTGTATCTGACCATGCGGCAGCTCCCGACTACCTTGTTGCAAGGCATCATTAGCAAGTTGCCCTCCATCTCAGAGACGGCTCAACCGTTGGCTGCAAAAGCAGCTGCGCATGAGTGCAAACACAATACGGAATTGTGCCCGCCGGTTATCCAAGAATGGGTGGCAGCCGTGTGATGTTGCAGAAGACAATAAGAGTGCTCCAGCCCCCGCCCAGATCAAGCCTCAGCGTGAGTCTCATGAGGTCCTCCTGAAACGCCTTGTTCGTGAATGTGTGCACAACATAGCGCATGGCAGGGCGGATGAGGATTACATTTTGGCGATTGCAAAGCTGCAAGCACACGGCATGTATGCAGGAGACAAATTTGCATCTTCTTCATTCCTGCAGGTTGTGGAGTTCGTTGGTGCAAAGCTGTTGCAGATTGCACAACTGGAGGAACTGGCTCAGGTTCTTCCAGGGGTCGGGGTACTGCCGCCCCTGGCACTTACTTTTGACACGGTGACCTCCGGATCAAACATGTTCAGTCGTGCGGAGACATGCCAAATTATCATGGTTGCCAGTATTTCTCCCATAGATGGACTGCTGAGAGATCATTTCATGTCGTCACCATCAGTGGGGGCCGAAGTATAGAGAGAGAGAGAGAGAGAGAGAGAGAGAGAGAGAGAGAGAGAGAGACAGAGACACACACACACACAGACACACAGACACAGGTAGCCATTCCTTCTGATGCCTGAAGACACTTGTTGAAAGTGCTTGTGGCCTGCTGAGAGTGTGAGGTTGGGATGTACCACGACGGAGACTCTCAAGCGAGGGGAGTGCTTGATGCACTTTCAGTGCACCCAGCAAACTTATCCATTCCGGCGTTGCTGGCACGAGGGCTGGTAATGGTGGGTGGAGACGGCGCCAACGCACAAGGGGGGCCATCGTGACTTGTTTGCATCAGCAGGAACAGCTGAATGGGCTACTTGTGTTTCACGGTGCCAAGCTGAGGAACCGACACAACTCCACAGCTTCTTGCAACAAATTGCACAGATTAGTTTATAAAGACTGCCATCGCGATGAGCATGTCGAATGGGAGCCTTTTCACAAGTCCGAGGCCGCCATGAGGTCTAGTATTGACAAGAGTGAGATGTGCAAGGAGATGCTGGCCATTGGCCGGGCCATGAGTCAGCATTTCGGGTACGGGTGCGGAAGGATATTGTACCGTTCTGTTATCTCTGAAATGCAGGAAGACTTCGGACATGCTGCGCAGGTCGGCGGCACAAGAAAGGGAGAAGCTTTGGCCAATGTGGCCGCCAACATTCTTTCCAACTATCGTGCCTATGCTGTTGGCCTGCATGCCAAGGTCAAGGAGAAACAGCGCGGCCACGGCAGCTCTTCTCAGAAGAGTCTTCTGACATTGGGTCGACGGTTGCTGTCCGTTGACTTGGTCATCTTCACATTAGCCATGTCCGACATAATGCGTGATCGGCAGAAACCATGGACGCTCATGACACAACGCTCTGGACAATTGCCATGGGTTCTACATCGTTATTTTCTCAAGCGGCAGGAGCGCTTGCAGGAGGATGTGAACTCGCTGCGAGAAGTTCGCAGGTTGGCCAGCCTGCTTACACTTTTGCAGCATTATGTGGACCCGGGCTCCTTGAAGCGTTTCATGTTTGCACAGCTGTTCACTTCAAGTGGCCGGCGTTGGTATGAAACCACACGTCATTTGTTCAGCGTTGTTCCTCGGAAAAAAAGTTGTTAGCAAGATTAGCGATTGGTTGGCAGAGGCTGGTTGTTTCTAGCTGGGTGTTTCTGCAGGTTTCCCGACAAGCAGCAAGCCGAGGTCGTGACAAGGAAATTCCAGCAGGTTGAGCTTCAGACCTACACTGATTTAGCTGCAAATACCCTTTGCGTGACTCCTCGGTGTTGGTGTTGGGCACGGAGTCAACGAGCACCCGGATTTTTCACGAAGATAAAAGTGCGTGGGCGCAAGGTGAAAGTTCCTCGGTGGGTGGCACACAGCGAAAAGCTTCCTAACGAAGCTTATGTTGACCTTGTAGATGTGCCCTTGAACTACAAGGTCATCCCGCGACCGACGGAATTTCCGCATGATGAGAACACAGGAGTTTCCTGGTATCGGCAGCATCTGCCGCAGTGCTCGACTTCACGCCTGGTTCCTTTTGTGCATTCTTATGCGCAGGCTGGCTTGGCGTCCGCAGGCCAATTCCTGCAGGACCTCCGATGTGCATATGATACGTACTGGGGCAGCACCGGCACGAGCCCGGGCATGCAGGAAGTTCACAGGGCCATGGCCTGCTGCTTTGATCTCGAAGCCATGGTGCATAATTTTCGACCCACCCAGCAGATGATCGATGCATTTCTCTCCTTTGCCAAGAGCTTGCGTGGAAAGCTGGCGCTCATTGCTTTTCCTTCGCCTGATATTTTTCCGTATGTCCAGCGACAGTGGCCGGCGAACAAGGAATTGACAAGACAATACAAGGTTTTTTGCCGTGTCATTCACACGAACCGGAAGCGTCCTGAATGGCAAGAGGTGGTTGGCCTCCTCGTGGAGCCGGTTCATGAAAATAGGATGCTTTCCCGTTGTGTGTCCAGAATGTTTCTGGCGTGTCACGTGCTGCTGCCTGTCAAGCAGCAAGCCTTGATCAGTCATATCGTGCAAGGATTCCTGTCAGGCGTATGTGGGAGCTTCCAAGTTAAAGTCTCTTCCTGCTTGAGGCTGGGTTCTATGGGTGGAACCAACAAGACTGGGAACAAAAGAGGCTTTGCAGCGCAATTCAGCGTGCTGAGAGCTGGTGGCGGAGCTGCTGTCGGACAGTTCGCTGTCTTGAAAGTGAAGCCACACTTTCGAAAAGTGGTTCGTGTGGTCAGTGAGCTCACCGAGCTGTTGCCAGAGGCAGTGGCTGCGAGTTTTGCCTTGGACCCACGGCTTCACCAGTACAGCTCTGATGCTTGTCAGAAGACCACGCATTGTTGGCACGCCACCACTATCTTCCTGTTTGGATGCAGCGTGCAGTCTGCATCTAGTTCGTGCGAGCGAGTGGGTTCAGCTCTGCATCACATATCTCCAGGGGAAAGCTCCATTCATGCAGGCTCATCATAGCATGCAAAGAAAATACTAGTCAGCCTGCCGCCTCCATTTGAGCATCTGAGTGAGCGGGTCTTGAAACTTGTGTTGCAGGTCGTGTTGCAAACCGACTGCGTTTTCGATGGGAACGGATTGAAGGCATCGGGGGCTCGGACGAGGTCCTTGTGGAAGAAGTGACACGCATGCTGCTGCCAACACGGAAGCCGGTTGTTGGTCGGAGCGGGCTCGCAAAGCGACGCAAGCTCGGGCAAGCAGATGCCGGCAACCCAACCATTGTGGCGCGGGTGGAACAGTCCAAGAAGACTTCCGGCAAGCTGTTCAGAAACAATGACGAGGACATGGCTCACGGTGTGGAGCTGCTTCAGAACTTCGGCGAGGACCTCGCCAAGCATCGGCAGGCACATGAGCCGAAGGTTCTGAACCGGGAAGTGCGAGAGCACCTGAGCAAGATTGTCGGTGCATCCGGCCTCCCTCCATTTGCAACGGCCGGTCGGAAGACTGCAACAATGGTTGTGAGATCAACGTTTCGGTAGCTGGGACTTGTTCATGTCATGTGCAGGGTGGGTTGTGTGCAATTTTCTCAGTGCCTGGAAGATTTTTCGATGATGTTGCCAAGGAAGCGTGTTGCTGAATGGCTTCGTTCTGAGGAGGGACAAAGCTGGACAGCGCAACGAGAAGCGTTGTGCGGGCCTCGGCGGTCTAAGAATTGAGATGTGGCTTCTGGAGTAGAGTCATAGGAAGCTTATCGACATTTGGTTTGGGCTCGGAGACATTAACATCCCAAGCCACAGCTGTGCGCAGAGAGATGAGCCTCTGAGGTGGGCAGGCTTTTGCGCAGAGGGACATGAGGCGCCGGCAGCTGATGTCAGAACTGAGATGGGCAGAGCAGATTGAAGATTTGTTGCAGACTTTTGGTGACAAGGCGGCTAGACCTGTAATCCTGTGGAATGCTACACGCTGGTCCGTCAGTTTGCCTTGCTTCAGCTTTAAAACGAACAGCTGAGAGACTGACATGTCGCAGTCTCTCCGCCTGCCCTGCAAAATCAAGTGACTCTTCGTGCTGCATTCAGCTGCAGCTTCAACAATCCTGTATGACGTCCTTGGACCTTGTTGCTGGCTGCTTGCTGTGATCTGCTCGAGTATTTACATCATGTCTTCGGGCGATTCATGAAAGAGTTCCCTGGCAATATGTAAGTGAGTGTATGTTTGTGGTGTTCATTGCGGTGTAAAGCTAATTTGTCACCATGTGTAACATGGCTTTACAGATTGACCTTGTCATACTACATGCAACCACCATTGTGGAAGCGCAGCCTGTCAAAGTCCTACGGCTTAGACTAGCTGCCGTGGCTTGCCATCCTCATCGAGGTGTGTAAACTGCTGGTGCAGGACCTCGCGTGCTGAGATCGCAATGTCGTCTGGTTTCGAATTGGATGTCTGTACTGTGGTTGGCACTGAAGAAGTAGGCTTCACCTTGGATGAACAAGAGCTGCATTCTTATGGCTGTGCCAGTGTAGGCATGGCCGGAGAACTGTGGGTGGTGCAGAGTGGTTTTTCGTTGGACGGTGTGATGCAGAGTGGTTCTTCTTTGGACGGCGATGAAGAAATTCCAGCCGCTGTCCCAGCCGCATGCGGTGTGGACACAACTTGTGATGGGTTTCAGCTCGAGGACACAACCGGGAACCCAGGTCATGTGGATCAGCCCTTTCGCCGAAGGAAGATTAAGAAGTTTCTGAACAGAGGATCTCGTGCCGCATCTTTGCCTTTGTCCCTATCGCGCACAGAAGTCGAGCAATGGTTCGCTGAGCATCTTGAACCGGGTTTCCTGGTTTATCAGCTAGATGTTTGTAAGGCCAAGCCTTGTGCCATAGACTTCTTTCAAGATTTGTAATTAATCCTGCCTCCAAGCAGACATGATACCAGCAGAGGACGCCCAGTGATTTTGGAGATCTTTTCGGGCTCTGGCCGCGTGGCTGCTGCTGTGAATGCACGAGGTTGGTGTTGTTGTGTTAGCTAGGTTCTCATTATTGCACAGCTACCCACAACAAGCACTTGTGTTTGCAGGCATTCCGGCCTATGGACTTGATATTCTCAACGGCTTTGACTTGCGCGACGATGCTATCGTGGATGCTATTATTCAGAACATCGCAGCAGGTGCTGTCAGTGCAGTGTGGGCCCCATCTAGATGCCGGGTTTACCCGTCTGTGGCTTATGTCGTTCGTAATGCTGATGTTCGTAAATATGTGCTCGTAGCTGGGGCCCAGGTCTGGCTGGCTCCGCCGTGCGAGTCATGGAGCCGGGCGCGGAGGGGCAAAAGAAGTCTGCAGAGGAAGAAGGCATTCCCTGCGGCCCTCCGTAATGCTCACTTTCTGTGGGGCCTCCCTCAGCACGATATGATGGACCGAGTTGTGTCTTTTGTTGTGAAGTCAGAGGCCATCAAGCTTTATCGATCTAGAGTGACGCTCTCTACAATTGCTGCAGGAGCACGATCGCAAGAAGCTCGACAACGGCAACAAGACCGTGCAGCAGAGCTTGGGTATCATAGATGCAGCTATCATGCATAAGATCGTAGTCGGCGTTGAACATCCGCGATCATCGTGGATGTTCCACATCAGCGATCTTCTGGGGCGTCGTGACGAAAGTTGCCCAACTGATTCTAGAGGGAAGGGTTGAAGAGTCGTTGCATCCCACTGTTTGCTCCTGGTGATCGATCACCAAGGCTGAGCCGAGTGGCTGGTGGATTTTTGTAGATTCGGTTCTGAGTCCCAGAAACCCACGAGATTCTGGGTTTGGAATTCTAATTCTAAGCAAACGGAGTGCCAGATTTGCAAGCGCAAAAAGGTAGGAAAGGTTTCCATTTGCAGCCAGACTGGCAAGCCACACAAGCAGCTGAGCGGTGTACAGGCCAACCAGTTTCTCACCAAATCTTGCGAGGCGTATCCGGAGAGACTGGCCGAGTTGATTGCCGACATCTTACTGTCTTGAATGCCCGTGCTTAAGTCAAGCGACCAATTTCGTATGATGGTGCTCAATTGTGTGTTAAGCTGGTTCAGTACAAGTCATTCAAGTCTCAGCAGAGAGCCAACGGCCATCACTGGTTCACCGGATTTGCACCCTACCCATTCGCAGAGGGCGAAAACTTGTGCTGCAGGCCATAAGCCGGAAACACCGCGCCCTGATAATGATTTCGGATTTAAGACCAGTGTTCAGGGTCTAGATCGGCTTACAAGGACTGAGTGTTCAGTATGAGGGTTCAGGGTCGAAGCTTGGGTATTCGGTGCTTCGTAGGCCTCAGGCTTTCCAAGTTTGCAGTTCCCAGCATCGGCATGTTGGGGTGTTAAGCCCCAAAATCCATAACCGAAGCTGCAGACCCAGCCCGTAGTGCCCGGTCCAACTTTCACCAACAAGTAAACGCTTCAAGACACCAATTAAATTCAGGCACCCAGAATACACTTTCAATCCAGGTTTCTCTACGCTTGGCATCCTTCATGGTGCTCGGCTTGGTCGGGCATTGGTTTTGAGGTCAAGGTAGGGGTTTAGAAAACTTCGGGGCCTTGATAGGGTTTCGTTTTAAATTTCAATGAAAACAATATTAAGATGAAAGCAAAGTAGGATGAAACCAATGTAGGGTTCTGACGGGAAAATTAATAGGAGTTCAGGGTTTTCTGGGTTGGTAATTGGGGTTAGTGCTTTTGGGTGGGTGCACGTCGGCGCTGAATAATTGTTGGCTGGGAGGGTGGGGTGGGGGTGATTCAGTTTTCCGATGTGGTCTGCTTTGAATGCAGGAAGAAGTAGATCGTTCACAAAGCCACACAAAAATATTGGGCGGTGGGTGTGCTTGCAAAAGACATAGTCTTAACAACAATCGGCAAAGCCCTGGCCGTGCTGCTATCACCCTAATCCACGAGCCCTGAAATATGAGGATGGATGAAATGGGTTATTTAGGGGTATAGTGGCGGCAAGGTTGTAGTATAACACAAGCAGTCTGGTGGCAAGTCATCCCAAAGCCTCTGCATGTTGACAATGCTCGTGCTTCTGGAAAATTGTGTAGTAGCTGCCTGTTGGATTCATGTGCGGTGGGGTGCCATCGTGGAAGTTACTGTGCCGAGGCTAATGACTTCAAGTCCGGCTCGCGCGGCTCTCAATGTCTTGAGGCTGTTGGAAGCCGAAGCCGAATGACCAGGATAATTTGATTCCTGCAGTTCGCCAGAGTTTGAAATTGCATGCTGGATTCCTGCCGCCAAGTTTCTCCAGCCGATGCTATCGAAATGGTGTACTTAGGGATCATGAAAGACTTGCATTTCGGTTTTTGGTGCCTCGTAAAAGTTCAGGCGGACTTTTTGGTACAATTGGACATTGCATGCTTGATTCCTGCTTCCACCGCCGATACTATCGAAATGTTGTACTCAAGGACCTGCAAAGACTGGCGTTCGGGGTTTTGGTACCTTGTAAAAGTTGAGGCGACATTATTGGTACAGTTGGACATTGCATACTGGATTCCTGCTTCCACCAGCCGATGCTATCGAAACGATGTACTCAGGGACTTGGAAAGACTTGCAATCAGGGTTTTGGTGCCTTGTAAAAGATCAGGCGACGTGAATGGTTTAGTTGTAGCGTGCGGCCAACTTTCTTTCGGCCATCCAGTCCCCGGCAACATGGCACCAAAGGCAGCAAAGGAGTGGTTGAACTCCAAGATGGGACCTTCTTTTCAGGAACGTGGCATACGTGTGCCACTGGAGGAGCCTCACAGGAATATTCAGTTGCTCACATGGGGTTATGCCTGGTTCATGTTGTGGTGCCTACTTGGCAAGGCTACGGTTTGCACTAGAATTCTTCAGCTCAGGATGTTTCATTCGATGAGGAGTATAGTGGCTGGCGCGGCTCAGACCATGAGAGGCAGGCGGAGTTGCGAGAAGACATCGAAACCGGCCGCTATGGGATGAACATATTCAGGGACCCCCAGTTTTCTTGTCAGATGAGCAAAGTTTTCTGCTTTGATTATCAGACAGCCACAGTGCCAGCAGGCAGCAGATATCGGCTCATTCATCTGTGTCCTGCTGAAAGGCTGCTGAAGGCGACCGACGGCAAAGCTATGTTGGATCCAAGCGGTCGCATCCTCATAGGCGACGGCTTTCAGACGCTGAGCATGCTAGCGAACATGAAAACTGAGCGGCTGGATTGAAGATGAATTGTTTTGTTTGCTAGGCGATCGCTTGCAAGGCTAGGCTAGGCTGATAGTCTAGTCATTTCCTGCAGCTTCAACAATCATGAGAACCAGAAACCAGAAAGACATGTGTCAGAGGTGGAAGCAGGAAGGTGAGCCCAAGAGCATCGATGGCAAGTTGCTGGAGGTCTTCGAAAAGGGAGTGATCATCGATTACGTGAGTTTCGGTGAGAATGCCCAAGACATCTTGGTGTCTGGGCTGTATCTGGTTGCTGATGTTTCTGTTGTGGCACTGTTGAGTTGCATTGCTGTTGTGTAGATTCCGAGCCTGAGCTAAACGTAAAATGGGGAATTGAGGTTCGCAAAACCTGGTACAGCGGAGTTCACGACGAGGAAAGCAACCGCTATCGGCCCACGAGCATCAGTCAGAAGATTCAGCTCGTGCAGAAGCAAGTGGACCGAGTCCCCTGCGGTGATATCACTGCCGCCACCAAGGCCTTGCTGGAGGTGCTGGGCGACGGAGTCCGAAGCAGGGTCGGCAAGTGGGTGCGGGCCTGGAAAGGCCTGGATGCAGACACCCGCAAGATCCTCCCGCAGCATCTTGACAGAGCTTACCTATGATGAAACCCTAAACCTTAAATCCTAAACCCTAAACCCAATTCAAAACTCCTGGGCAACTCAGGTTTTCGAAGGTACCGCAGTCCTATATCTGGGACAATCCCTTCCTCATGGGTGCCGGTGCGCAAAGCAGACAGAGGCTGAAGCCACGATTCGCCATCCAGTCATTGCATCTCGTGAAACAAGCCTTCGAGGACAAGTCTGCCATGAAGCATGGCATGTTTAGCAGCGTCTTCTTATGCTTTTCCTTTTGTTGGTTGTCTTCGAGACTCCATGCCATCACTGAGTCTGTTGGCCCTTGGCCTTGGGAAAAAATCAGTCTTAATTCCATACGACTTAGTAAAAGTGTTTGTGCCAAGGACGGATGCTGTCTACAAGACTACAATCTGTGCCCCGTTGTGGGCTGTGCAGCAATGGGAAGCCTGGGTGCTCCAAACCTTCGGAGCAGTGGCCAGCAGCAGTCCTGCATTCAGCCGCCTGGTGGGGCATCTTCAAATGCGCAGCAGCCTTCAGAAGGTTGCAGCGTGTGTTGCAGCCAACACCAAGTTGCACGGGAATTCCGAGAAGGATATCGGCATTCAGGAGCTCTGCGCAGGTTGTTGATGTGCCAGTAGTTGATAGATTAGCATTTAGATATGCAGTGTCAGCCGCCTTCGTTCCTTCTCTTGGGGCTTGCTTGCTTCCACACCCAATTAAAAGTTCAGGGTGCCTTTCGGCTGCCCACAAGCCCAGTCTTGCGCAGCAGCATGAAGGAGTGCCACGATTTGATCAAGGACTTCAAGCAGAAGATATCTGGGCAGGCGGCGCAGGGCCAAACTCCTCAGGGCCCAGGGTCTTCGTCGGTCGGGGTCGGACCGGTCAGCAGCACTTCCTCTTCCATGGACGGCGGGGAGCGCCTCGCCATTGCCGGCGATACAGGTTTGGACATGAACGTGGATGCTGAAGACCCGGTCGTGGCGCAAGCTCGGGAGTGGGCGGCACGTGAACTCGACCGTGTGCACGTGTGCAGAACTGAGGGTGAATTCCGGCAGGAGGTGAAGGGGAAGTTGTATTGCAGCCATCGCCTTGCGGTCGTGATCGACGCACAGACGAGCCGTCAGAAAGTGAGCAATGATTACTTAGAGGTGGCCAAAAACATCATCACCGACACCGGCATCCAGAAATTCGCGATCGTCCTGGTGGCAGGGCCACGCCTGGACCTCCTCCACAGCATGCAAGTCAGAGCGAATGCGCTCTTCCGTGGCGACGACCACCGGGTTTCATAATCCAAATGGTCTCTGGGGAAATGCAAAGCCGCAAGAGCCAGCCAGGCTGGCTTTTGCTGATAAAGAAGTCGGCCGAAAACGAGAGAATTCCCTTCTCTCTGGAGCTCCTTGGTAGCCGGGTAGGTAACCTTTTAACTTTTTGGGCTTCTGAAAGGCCTACCATACTGGAAAATGTTATATAACCTTTTTTTGGCTAGGGTACTTAATACTCAGTCCCTAAGGCTCCTTCGCCACCGTGCACACGGCTCGGAGATGACACGGCTCAGGTGCATGAAGAAGGACTGCCCGCTTCGACCCCAGGCCAGCAAGGAGGAGATCGCCATGCAGGACAAGCCGGCGGACGCCGGCGTGGAACTGCCAGGAGACGATCAGGAAGTGAGCCTCTTCGATATGCAGCAGCCCGACGACAGCCAGGCACCAGCCGAGGAAGATGAGCCACCGGCAGCTGCATTGGAGGAAGGGCCCAGAGACTGGATCGTGGATCTGTGGCCGTTTTCCAGGCCGATAGCCTTCTATGAGGGCATCATCACGGATGTCTTGAAAATGGAAGGTATCCTGTCATCAAACCGCAGAAATTAGAACAAGGTACCCACGGTCGGTCCTTACACTCATAAGACCAGGCGTCACCCAGATCGCCGTCATGACTACGTCGGCCCACCCGGCCGCATGGCTTGCAGGGCGGCGGGCAGAGGCAGATCCCTGTCTTGCGTTGTGGATAACAGAGATTGTTGTCGTTTGACGTTTATAGGCATGTCCAAGTCACAGACACAGGGTTATTGTAAGGGTTCAGGTTGCAGGGTTATTCATGTTTAGGGTTTAGGGTTGAGGATTTAGGGCGTCTGTCCCAAGGACGTCTACGTTCTACTAGACAAACCTCTCGAACACAGCTGTGCGCATGGCTGGCAAGTGGCTAAAGATTTCCTTCGCCAACAGCGCGAGAAGCAGCTGTTGGCGAGCCAAGGGGCCGGGCGGAAGCGCTCCCTCAATGACTTGCAATTCTTGCAGGGCCCGAGCGGCCCAGAGCAGCAGGCGATTGAGTGGCTTGATGTGGCGTCGTCTCCGGGCATCGGGTTCTACGTGGACACCTACCCCAGCAGCGTGTCCGACTTCCTGGCTGGACGATTGGAGAAGGAGCTGGAGGAGCAGCACCTGTCAGTAAGAACAATGGCCGGGCGCGGAAAGTGTTTTTTGGCTCTCCTCATTCTGGTTAGCTCTTAGGTCTCTTTTGGTGGATTTGTATCTCAACAAAAACAAGCTGAGGCCAGAATTCGAACGTATAGGCAGGGTGTAGAAGTCCACCGAGGCCTGTTCACGGAGCGCACGCTCGCGGACGGACAGACCATCCTTGCTGCGGATGCTTTCCTTTTCACAAGCCGAAGTACGCTGTTGGATTTCCTGAGAGTGCCTGAGCACGACAGCTATGCCGACAGTGCTACTGGGCATGAATAGACATGCCTTCCCGGCATGATCATAACAGGGAACCCTAAACCCTAAATCTAAAGCCATGTCAGCCCCAAGATGCATCAGTCGACCAGATTATGAGAGAACTATACTGGCCAGATTATATCCGCGCGCAACGTATGATATATCATGACACATGAACTTGCTTTCATACACACACTCAACCAAAACACAGAGACATTGAGACAGCTAGCATGCAAGCCGCGTGCCAGAGATCAGAAGGACACCTAGTTGCCGACGTGAATCCCTTCGTCTCGTGACGCACCCGGCGCCGAGGTGATGAAATTCGAGGGCATCTACCTGTCAGGCACGAAGCAGTGCCTCTATGGCGTGCTGCTGACGGCAGCGAAGGTCGTGCAGCACTACATCGGAGCAAAACGGCGCACTCCGAATGCAGAGTGGGTCTTGGACATCTCCAAAGGCCCCAACCGTGGCAGTTTGCTCCTGCAATGCCGGACGCCAAACGGCGTTGGTGTCGCGAGCGGTGAACTATGGGATGCATTTCGAAGTGTCCCGGAAGCAGCTGCGAATCGACCAGTTCTGCGCTGAGCCGACGCACACAGCACCGACCCCGACTTCGCCGACGCCGACGCCGCCGACGGCGACGCCACCGACGCCGACGCCACCGAAGCCGACGCCGCCTCATGCTCCTGGAAACCCTGCTCCAAAAGCGGAGCCAAAGCCACCGCCTGAGACACCGCCTGTGCCGAAGGCCGCTGCTGCTCCCACGTCATCCATGGATATCGCCTCCGTGGAAGACCCACCTTTGAAGCTTCAGCTCCTTCATGGGGAAGGTGCCCCATCCATGCAGATCCACAGCTTGGCGCCTGCGAACCGGAAGCTGGCGAAGAACTACGTCTTCAAGACCTACACACAGGGAGGTTTCGTCCGCAGTTCAGCCGACCCTCCGTCTGGCGGCATCCGGTATGATGTGACAGCAACTTCGACCCTTGTTTGCAATGGTGCATCGGGCGAGATCTGCACCTTGAAAGCTTTGGTCGAGAAGTTAAAATGCACCGAAGTCCATGGCTACCAGAAGTTTCCTTTGCCGGCAGTGCCGGCAAAGTTGGTGATTGACGGGGCGCCGTTGTATCTTCGGCTGCATGCAAGCGCATGCCGATTCGTTGTTTCAGCTATGGGATCCCAAAAATGAAATTCAGCATGCTCTGCAGGGTTTTCCCCAATATAGGACCACAGTCCGTGATGAAAATGGGAAGAACTCTCCACTACTACTACTACTACTACTACGACGACGACGACGACTACTACTACTACTACTATACTACTACTGTACTAACTGTAGTATACCATTTCCACCGCCGTTCGAGGCCGAGCACGAGGTGAGAGGGCCCGTGGGGAGCTAACGGGTGGGGGGGGAAGCGGTGTGGCCGGCTTCCTGCACGTACCCCCTGACCGTCCGGGCGGCGGTTGAAATCACTTCTGCTCCCTACTTCAATACTGCTGCTACTACTACTGCTGCTGTTTTTCCCGCTGCTACTGCTACTGCTACTGCTACTGCTACTGCTACTGCTACTGCTACTGCTACCACTACTGCTGCTGCTGCTGCTGCTGCTGCTGCTGCTGCCACTTCTGCTACTGCTATTGCTGCTGCTACTGCTACCGTCACTGCCAATTGCACTGCCACTGCTGCTACTATTATTATTATTATTACTGCTACTACTACTACTACTACTACTACTACTAGTACTTGTATGAATACTAGTACCAGTACATGTTGTTGCAAGATAAATTATGGTGCCCGCATTCGCTGAAAGGAGTTAACGTAATACGTGAAGTGGGGTTTATGCTCTTGCGGAAGGGTTCGCTCGCAAAACGGTCCGCGGAAGGGCACGCGGAAGGGACGACATGAAGTGACTCGGAAACGTGCCAACGCTTCGAGGCGCGGAAGGCTGCGGAAGCAGTGGCGGAAGGGTGTTGCGGAAGGGGATTTTGCATCCTTAGGATTGAAACAGAATAAAAAACACCGCTCAAATAGAACCCAGGTACCTCATGACAAAGGAGTCGGAGCTCGTAATTGTCAAGCAGGCATTGGCGACGATTCCACACCTGGCTTTGGTCTGGGTCATGAAGTTCGATAGCAAAACGGCGAAGCTTCAGCCTCATGGACTCGCCCTTGTGAGTCTGAAGCAGCTGATGCTTCAGGCGAACAAAGTGCATCCGTTGCCGATGTAGACAAACTGTCACGAGCTGCAAAAAGCCAACTGCCGGGAGGTGAAAGACATAATCTATCTTGATAGAGCTTGTGTCCATTTTGATGCTTGCAGTTCGTTGCTATATC
>CAJNJA010082531.1:266-20756 GCA_905231915.1 Symbiodinium necroappetens | reverse complement strand
AAGCCAGCCAGTGTGGAGTGCCGGAGCAGCGGGACGATGAGGATGTGATGATTTCAAGCTTGGTCACCGATGCAGTCCCGAACGCACTGCAGTTGGCCTCCCAAATGCCAGAGGAGTTAGAGCCATGCCTGCAGGATCCACGTCTGTCCATGTATCCTCGTGATGTGGTCCGGAGCATCGCTGGATGGATATTTGGATTGGACCTAGCCGCAGACTTGCAGTGCGAGGTTACTTTTCTGGAGTTGTTCTTTGCTTTTAAGGCGGGCGAAGGCAAAGATCTTCCGGTAGTTTTTTCCAGTACTGGTGAGGTTTTGTTTACGTCTTCACAGGACCAGACAGTTGCGGGTGGGGCCATCGCTGTTACTTTGTTGGGTGCTATGCGGGCTTTTGAGAGGATCGTTACGGCGGTACTCCTGTCCTGTGGGGTACGTTTTTCTAAAGGCCGGACTTCGGTGAAACATCACCAAGTCCATTTGATCATGTCCTCGTTACAGGTTGGTTGGCCTTCCTCGGCCCAACAGTTGGTTAAGGCTCCTTTGGATCGGTTGTCTCGGTATTCGGTTCGGGTTATGAGTGATTTGAGCAAGCCTTTGAGTGTTTTCCTGTAATGAGGCTTTGTACACAGGTGCCTCACCATCGCCTTTCAGGCCATGGGAGGTGTGCAGTGCGGAGTGCTCACGATGCATTGCAAGGTCCGCAATAAACCCTAGACCCTAAACCCTAAACCGTAAATCGTAAACCCCAAAGGAGCCCTTGGAAGGAGCCCAAACCCTGAGGCCGCCAGTCTCCGCCTGAAGTTGGACGCCCGAGTCACCGCCCCCGGAGGGGGACGGGGGACGGGGGCCCTCGAGGGCCCTTTAGGGCTGAGGGGTTTTGGGGGTTTGGGGTTTAGGGTTTTAGGCCTTATAGGGATTAAGGGCTTAGGGTTTGGGGTTTAGGGTTGAGGATGGGAGGAGGGGGGGGTTCGAGGGCTCTTCCTAAACCCGAAAGCCTAAACCCTAGCCTAGGGGTTTAGGGGTTTGGGGCTTGAAGAGATTCGGAGTGTAGGGCTTTTCGGTCTTATAGGGATTCAGGGCTTATAGGGATTCAGGGCTTAGGGTTTGGGGTTTAGGGTTTTTGGTTTGGGGGTTTTAGTGGGCTTAGGGTGTAGGCCTCACCCCTTGAGCCTTCTGGGCGTGGTATAAGGGTTGATGAATCCCTAAACCCTTAGAAAAGCTACAAGCCCCAAAATCCAACCTCCCCTTGGAAACGAAGCAGAAGGTTGAGGGTTTTGTTTGGAATTTCAGGCCGGCAGGTTCAACAAAGCTTCCTCTCGATTAGCTTGCCTGGCTGCTCGTTTGATGACTTGTTGGTTTAGGCTGGAGCACTCGCAAGCCGCAGCAGGGTCTCTTGTGGTTTTATAGACTAGGGCCTAGAGCCTGTAGAGAGTGGAACCTATATATACTATATACCAGAGCATGTCTTGAGTGGAACGTTTTTACTATATACCAAGCGCCTTACAAGTCTACATCTGGAAAGCTGCAGTCTGCTGGACACCACAGACACCAGCGCCTTGCACCTTTAAGTCTAGTATATTACCAAGAGGGTCCACATATACTACTATTATGGAATTAAGTGCCCCAAAACCATGATTAGAATGGTCTTTGGGGACCGAAATCCATAACAGTAGTATAAATGGACCCTCTGGGATTAAGCCCCCGTCAGCCTTAGACTTTAAGCCCCCTTTTTTGGGCCAGGTTCTACGATGGTCTTCTTTTACGGTGTTAGGGTTTCGTCTCTCTTTTTTTGTTTAGCACACGGGGGGGCGGGCGGCGGCGGAGTGGAAGGATAGAACAAACTCAGTATGAGCGGCTGTTGTCAACAACACCCCATACTTGCTATGGAAGCAGCGCTGCCTGCAAGCTGCACCACCGCCGGTTGGAGGAGAACGGACGCCTCAGCACGCTCGTCAGCGAAAGGGACGACGAGGTGCAAGCTCTTAGGCAGAAAGGTGTAAGCAGAGAGATGACGATGTCGACGAAGACACACAGTTTCGTGCTGCTAGAGCTGAGCGGCTTTTGGATGAGACTCTGCAGCGAAGGTCGAGGTCCCTCATCCAGTCCGCACTATTAGACACTTGAGACCCTGTCTGCTGCGGCACCGCTTGGCACCACGGACCGTCCTTTGAATGCATCTGGTCCATCATCGAAACTGGGAGATGGGACCAACGTAATTAAAGGAGGAGAGCGGAAAAGCCAGGCTTGATGCTCATGTCAGTTATACTAGCAGGCCCTTATTTGGGCTTCTACTATATGGGTAGTTTTCTAAATTAGGGTCCCGTCTATAGAGTCCTTTTTATAAGGGTGCCGTACTATTTGGGGACGTACAAAGGGACCATACTTTAGAGAACTACCCATATCTCTCATGAAATCCCAGGTCAGGACCATCTACGTGGACGTCATCCCGGCGACGACTGCAGAGGCACTGCGTTGGACTTTAGCTTTGGCGTTTTTGGGCTAGGGTTTTGCCGGTTTTGAGTTTCACTAATTTCTTGATGGTAATGCCATCACTTCGAATCTGAAGTAATAAGTTCTCGGGTTCCCCAGTACTACCCGTTTGCCCTTTTTATTTTTGGGTCTTTTTATAAATAGTAGGACAAGGGTATGGATCGCAGCCGGCAGAAGGCTTCAAACAAAAGCAAAACCCTAAACCCTACAACCCGAAACCCTAAACCCTAAACCTTAAGTTCTAAAAGCTCTAAACCCTAAACTTTCAGCTCTAAAACCCCTAAACCCTAAGCTTTAAGTTCTAAAAACGTAAACCCGGAAATTTAAGTTCTAACACCCTAAACCCTGAACTTTAAGCGCTAAGACCCCCGTAAAATGCCCAGGACCAGGCGATCCCCTTGCTGGAGCCGGTACAGCTCGATTTGCAGGTGCCAGCTTGCGAGGCCAAGACCAGGGGGGGGGGGGGCCTTCGGCTTGTAAGGGTTTCGGGTTTAGGGTTTGGGGCTTTAGAACTTAAATTTTAGGGTTTCGGGCTTAGAACTTTAAGTTTAGGGTTTAGGGCTTAGGGTTGAAGAGGGTTTGAGTTTAGGGGTTGAGGGCCAAGATCAAGGGTTTTATCCGGTTTGTCGGGGGTTTCCGGGTCTAGGGCTTAAGGTTTAGAGCGAGAGTGAGTCTCCAAGCCCTCAACCCCCCGCCCAAAAAAAATCTACAATGAAGAAACCCATAGGCTCCGAAGTAGTTCCTTTTTTGTGGTTCATGTTTAGAATCCTATAAGGTAATCCCGAAAAGGAACTACGAAGGAGCCTATGGGAATACCCTTGTTGACGTTCTGTTCTCAAGCCAAAGTTCTCCGACCTTCTCTAATCTAGGCCATAACTTCCCAAATATCCTGATGTGTTCAGGGTTTAGGGTTTAGGGTTTAGGGTGCCAGGACCTCCGAACCGAACTCCCGAACAGCATCCCAAGAGCTGGGCTTTTAAAATGACAACCATTTCGGACCCCTTCAAAACCCACGTACAGACCATATGGATAGATCTCGATAAAGCGACAAAACACCTGCAGAGTTAAATAATTAAACCCCATGACCTTAAACAGACCCCCCCGGCCTAAACATAGAACTATCCCCCCAAGCCTAAATCCCTAAACCCTAAACCCGAAGAAGCCCTATAAACCCTAAACCCCTAAACCCTTAAACCCTAAACCCTAAACCCTACTCTTAAACGCTAAGAAGCCCTGCTAAAAGGCGCGCCTCATCATGAATGGAGTGACAGGGCCGTTGCACGTAAAAGCCTAGTAGTCGGTTTAGGGTTTAGGGTTCAGGGTTTAGGCTAATTATTATTCATGATTATAAATAAATATTAATATTAATTATTATTAATTTAGGGTTTGGGGTTTAGGGCCATTGCACTTAAAGACCTAGTAGTCGACTGGGTCACGTTTAATCCCAACGGTTTGCCTTCAAATCTCCTAGGATACCGGACAAGTAACCCCGCTGGCCAGAAGTCTAAACCCTAAACCGCCCTAAACCCTCCTAAACCCCTCCAAACCTCCTTAAGCCCTAAACCCCAAACCCTAAACCCCAAACCCCAAACCCTAAACCCCAAACCCTAAAGCCCAAATCTCAAACCCTAGCCCTAAACCCTATAAACCCCAAACCCCAAACCCTGAACTCCCACAGGTAGATCCGTCAAGGCGCTACGTGGGCGCGGCGGTCCACAAGCAGGCCCAAGCCGGCTCCGGTGGTTTTACTTTGGATTCAGAGGGGGGCCCTTGGGTTTTGGGGTTTGGGGTTTTGGGTTTGGGGTTTTAGGGTTTGGTGTTTGTGCCACGCAGAAGCAGCTAGTTACTCAGAGAGCCCACTACACCATAAGGAGCATACGTTAACTGGTGTGCTGAATGTTTTGATTTGGATGTGCACCTTGATTACGGGATTGTAACGCCCCATAAGCTATACACCCTCGTTAATGAATCCCGGTTACAATCCAGGAATTCCTTGCACTGAATGGTTGCCTCTCTCGGTATTCTGGGTTCTTGTTAAAGGATATAATTTAAGTTACCGTAATGGCGATCTACGGTAAATAATCTTAACAAGAACCCAGTATTAAGCTTCAAGGTGCAACTGGGGAAGTTGGACACTCAGGGTGAGACACTCCCCAACGTGGCTTCTCTGAGCCGATCCGAATCGAAACCTAAAGCCCAACAAACCAACTCGAAGCCTGAAGAGTCAAACCTGGCGTATATTGGAGGTTTCTCGTGGAGAGATCTATTTGGGAGCCATAGGAAACTTTCCAGAACCTCCTCCGCAAAGACCAGCGGCTTATGCCACAGCAGCCGACCCATTACACAACTGACACAACATGCGCTCAATCAAGCTCCCATGGCAAATAATTGAACAACGGGGTTTTGGACAGATTATACTAAGAGATATATCCGGAACATGGGGAAAAGAGCATGATATAATTAGTTACTTGCTCAGGGCCCCCGCTGGGCTCTTTCTAGGTTTCCCACCCTTTTGCCCTTGTTCTTTTCGGGTTCCCTTATTCTTAAAACCAAAAAGTAGGAAAAAGAGCGCCATTATTTCTAAGGGGCTACTTGGAAACCAAGTTTATTGTCTGATTTCCCTACACCCTACACCCTACAACCCTAAGACTAAAACCCTAAACCCGGAACCTATACCCTAAACCCTAAAACCCTAAACCCTAAACCCTAAACCCCTGAACCCTGAAACCCTAAAACTCTGAACCCTAAACCCAAAACCTACTGGGAAACCTAGCTCTTTATGATGCCTTCAAGCCCGAGCCAAGCCATGAACTCTCGAACTTCAGAGCCTCCATTCCCCCTCAGCTCAACGGCCTGCGCCTTAGAGTTTTTTGGGTTTAGGGGTTAGGGTTTTAGGGGTTTAGGGGTTTTGAGGGTTTTAGGGCTTTAGGGGTTCAGGGGTTTAGGGGTTTAGGGCTTTAGGGGTTTTGAGTTTTAGGGGTTTTGGGGTTTAGGGGTTTAGGGGCTTTTTTGCGTTTAGAGTTTAGGGTTTAGGAGTTTTCAGGGTTTAGGGTAACGAAAGCTTCCATATCGAACTAGGCAGGCTGTTTGGATATCCCAAGAGAATCTTATTTACCAGCATTTCTTCAAAGGCTCTAAAGGGCCAACCGATCGAACCCTTTGAAACGCTCACGGTACCCTAAGAATGCCTCCAGACCTTCATCATCCCCTCCTTTTGGAGCTGCTCTAAGCCTCACCTCAAACCCCAAACCCCTAAGCCCTAAAACCCTAAACCCCTAAACCTCTAAACCCCTAAACCCCCAAGCCCCTAAACCCTACACACTACACTAAACCCTAAACCCTACACCCTTGTAAGTTGTTATAAACTGAAAGCTGCCCTGGCTCGAGGGATCCGTGGCGCGCCTCCAAGAGGCCAGCGGTTTAATCAATCAGGGTTTAGCTTCAGGCACATGATCTAGGTTTCCCCAGTGGGACCCCTTTGCCCTCCTTTCTTTTTGGGTTGCCTTGTTAAACCCAAACAGTAGGAAAAAGGGCACCCATATTTCTAAGGGACTACTGGGTTATCAAGTGATTCAACCCCTAAATTTCGTTGAACCTTGCCTTAGCCAGACTACCGCAACATCGCACGTCTTGTTTGCAGACTCCCCGCTCTAACTTATGTTGCAACCAAGTCCTTTGTGGAGTTTCTGTATCAAGAACGTTACAAGATGCTATGGTAGATGCACACGAAGCCCCAAACTCTACAACATTTCGAAACTCTCAACCAGAACCTCGTAGCCCTGGCCCTAACTTCCAATTCAGCCCTATATCTGTAACTTATGCCTTAAATCCCGAAATTCCCCTTTATCAACCCTAGACCCTAAACCCTGGACCTTATATGCGAAAGGCTAAACCTAGCCTGCAAAACTCAAGCAGAAGTACCACCTTCGAAAGGTTTGGCATGGACAGCTTCTACAGCCAGCCCGCGCCTGAAGACTCCGAAGTGATGTTGGCTTACACAACTGGTAGGGTCTGGTTTGGATTGGTGGGTTACCGCTTTCGGTTTTCTTGCTCGCGCAAGGCAAGGGTGAGGGTTTAGGGATTTCACCGTTTCCTCAGGTTTGTAGTTTTCAGGGTGCAGACCTGGTCTCGGGTGTCGCGGCTTCGGGGTGCAGACGTTGAGGCTTTCTACTCCCTCTGGTTGGTTTAGGCGCAGCATCTGTCATACTTCGGAGGGTTCAGACCAAGCTACCGTCGTTTGATCGGTTTCCTGCTTCTGATTTCGGGGCACCCTAAACCATAAACCCGAATCTTTAAATATAGTAGTGCTAGCACCTAGAGCCCAGTGTTGTGTGCTGGCCCAACTGGAGCGCCAGACCTCAATCCCCGAAGAAGCTGGCTCTTTTCGACGTCAGCTGGATCACTGCCATCGTTACGTACACCGCGAAAATGTGCCATCCATCAAGGCCTATCGAAGTGCAGCTCAGCGACGTCGAAGTCCTCAAGGGGACCGTTCTCTTGGAAAGGTCGTACGCTGGATCTGGAGAAAGCCTATCGACAAATACCGCTTGGGGAAGCTTCGCTGCCTTTTGGCGTAGTCATGGTGACAGAGCCCGACACGGGAAAACCGTGCTACTTCATATCACAGTCTTTGCCGTTCGGCGCTGCATCTAGTGTATACGCTTTCAACAGAGTCAGCCGATCTATCTTGCATTTGGGATGGCACTTGTGTGGACTGGTGGCAGGGTGCTACTTCGACGACTTCTCGATGATCCAGCCGGAACCTTCTTCGGACACGGAATCGTTGAACACCCTAAACCCTACCTTAACCCCAAATAACCTACCTTTTTAAGGACCTATATAAAGAATTCATAATAAGGAACCCTAAAAAGGTAGGTTCTTTGGGGTCCAGGTAAACCCTAAACCCAGGGCTGCGAGGACCTACATGCAGAATGTCGGGCCTGCTGAAGAGTTCAGCTAGGCCCTAGGGTGTAGGGTTTAGGGTTGAGGGTTAGGCAGTGTGTGAGGAGCTGTTTAAGCTCTGATTCCTGGTTGCTTGGTGGCTGCACTCAGCCTTAAGTTGTTCAGGGTCTCGGTTTTTTGGTTTGAGGGTGCTAGGGGTCAAGACCCTTGAAACACCACTGCCAGGTCGCCTTTCCCCACGGGTCCAAGCACCTAATACGAATATTGCCTCATGTTACAAATTGCTATATACTCTCCCAAATACTACCCACAAGACTACTGTCCTAAAACCATGTACCTAATCATTAAGTCCTCTTGACCCTTAAACAAGTTCAACCCAAACAACACATTCTAGCAGCCGTAAGAATGGTTTGTAACATCCTTATCAAACCCCTAAGTATTAGATATTTTTTGCTTGTAACAGCCCTATGCAACTTCATATACAACCCTTTAAAAGCCTTGTTCAAGTTTTGAAAAAACCCCTATAACCATTAGGTATTTGGACCCATACACCCCTTCCCCAAAAGATGACACAGTAAGTACCTATGTGGGGATATGCACCCAAATCACAGTTGTAATTCCCAATATAGAAACCCTACTTTTAACCAATGGAGGGACTTACGAGTACAGCCGCCGAAGATACTTTACCCCCTAAGCCCTAAACCGCCTAAACCCCGAACCTTAAAGCCCCATAAACCCTAAACCCCAAACCCTAAACTCCTAAACCCCAAACCCTAAACCCCTAAACCCCACACCCCAAGCCCTACGCCCCTAAACCCCCAAGCCTGAAAGCCCCAATTTGGACCCTAGGATTTTCTTGGCGTTCGTCTGGTTGGATCTTAGGACTCTAACCTTTTTTGGGGTTTCTACATGAGCTATAATAAGTAGGCTGAAAGTTTAACTTCTCGGAGGGGTTCAGAAGCCAAGTTTTGCACTCCGAGGCCCTCCGGCCCAGGTTACAAGTCACTTGGATCAACATCCACGCCTCGGAACAGGCTTGGCTTAGGGGTTTATAGGGTTTAGGGTTTATAGGAAGGGCTTATAGGGTTTTTAGGGTCTAGTGTTTATAGCGTTTTCAGGGTTTAGGGGCTTTTCGGGCTCATAGGGTTTATAGGGCTTGGGGTTAAGGGTGCATAGGGTTTAGGGTTTATAGGGTTTATAGGGTTTTGTGGGTTTTTCGGTTTTTTCGGTCATTCCTTTGTTTCGGGTTCCGTTAAAGGCTTCCGGGTTCCGTTTAAAGGGCTTTTATGCAGCTCACAGAACACTTATCCTTTACGGGCTTTATAAAGTTTTGGCTTCGCTATTCAACCCAACCCTAAACCCTAAACCCTAAAGCCAAGGCCCTAAACCCTATACCCAAAGTCCTAGAATCTAGGACTTGAAAAAGCGCTTCAAGGGTCCTACAACGGCTCCTTGCAAGGTTCTATGAAGTTTAGGGTTTAGGGTTCAGGGTTCAGGGTTTAGGGTTTAGGGGGCGGGGGGGGGTTTCCTGCAAGTGATTTGTAAGTGGTCCTCGTGGGACTTGGGGTGGGGCCCTAGGGTTGAATACCATGCAACGTACATACTGCAGGATGCAATAAACAATAGACTCCCTCAGCCCTATAGACCCTAAACCCTACATTCGTCTATGAATTATTCGAACATTCCTTAGTTGCGGGGTAAGGCTCTCTGGGATTCTGCCACGACGATTCTGCGAGCTGATGACTCCGCATTGAAATCTGTCCGGGTTTCCCGTCTATAGGAGTCTGAATACACCTTAAATTGAACAAACCCAACACCCTAAACCCTAAACCCCTTAACCCTGAACCCTAAAGCACGAAGCCATTGACAAGACCCGGTGTCTCGGTGGAGCTAGAAGAAGAAGTATGGGCCCTTATATGTGGACTCTTACGCTTTCGCTCGAAATAGCCCAAAAGCCCGGTGTAGTATGGTCTTTGGGCCCAAAAGCCTTAGAACATGAGCCCTCCGGTTGATGATATAAATCCTGCATTACCTTGAGGACCCTAAACTATGGGAATTACGGTATATTCCTTATTAGGGGTCATGCAGGATTTATATCATCAACCGTTAGAGCCTTTGGGTTAGGCTTTCTAGGGGATTCTAGGGACCCTTTAGGGGCACGTATAGGGCATATGCTAGGTACACAAGGATTGTGAGCTCGGATGCCCGACCCATGAGTTTGCATAGAGCTTTTAGGGTTTAGGAGTTTTGGGTTTAGGGACTTGGGGTTTAGGGGTGGGTTTGGGGGTTTTGGGTTTAGAGTTTAGGGTTTGGGGGCTTGGTGTTTGGGGTTTAGGGTTTACGGGTTTAGGGGTTTGGGTGTTTGGTGTTTAGGGTTCGGAGGTTTGGCGTTTGGGGTTTAGGGTTTAGGGTTTAGGGTTTGGGGTTTGGGGTTTAGGGGTTGGGGTTTAGGTTTACGGTTTCGGGTTTGGGGGTTTGGGGTTTAGGGTTTAGGGTTTGGGGTTTGGGGTTTGGGGTTTAGGATTTAGAGTTTGCCGATTTGCCGATGCAACCCCCCCGATACCCTCGAGTCTCATGCGTAACAGTGGTTGGCTCAGCATATAGCCTGTTAAGTTGGCTGTCAGCAGGCGGCTAGTTGTGCGGCACGCCGATACTACACTTTTCTATTCCCTTCCAAATTCTTTAAGCACCACCTCAGCATAGTCCCTAAACCCTAAACCCGAAAGCCTGAACCCACAAGCAAAACTTTAGAAGCAGGCACAAAGCTCATAAATTTCGCGACCAAAACGATTAAAAACAACGAGCTCTCAACCGGTGTGTTTAGGTTTAGGGTTTTGGGGTTTAGGGTCTAGGGTTTAGGGCCATGGATGTAGGGTTGAGGGCTTGTACATGATACCAGAGTGCATGCAATCAAAGACCTGCAGGTGGCGATCATCCTTACCCGTTTGCGCAGGCGCGCGGGGTGCAACCGCAAGCCTGGGGTGCTGCCAGAGGTTAGGTTCCTGGGTTTCCCAGTTCCGTTTTAGGGTTTAGGGTTTAGGGGTTTAGGGTTTGCTGAAACATATACCTAGTAGCCTAGGTATACGAGTAGGACCCTTTTGCCCTTTTTTCTGTTCGGGTTCCTTTATGAAAACAAAAAACAGGAGGAAAATGGGCACCCTTATTTTTAAGGGGCTACTGGGAAACCAAGTTCTCAAAGGGGCATAAAGGTTCTTTCTCTTAGAGATTCGAGAGAAAGGTTCGATAAACGGCTCCGGGGCTCTGTGCAGTTTGGTCTGAGTTGGGTTTTGGGGCGTAGGGTTTCACTAACCCAGCCTACATCTTGTTCCAATTCTGAAGGCGCTTATATTAAGGGACGTTTCCGGTTTCTTTTGCCCCGAACGAAGTACCAAAACCAAAAAAATCAAGGTAAGGCTCTGTATATTCGGAGTTTCGATTAGGGCCGGGCTTGTGGAAGTATCCCCAATGCGGGTACGAGGGATCCTTCGGGAAAGGGCCATGTATGTACTAGAGAGGTACATGCCCCTTCTTCGGGGTACAGTATCCCCAGAACCCGGAAGCCTAAAATCCCCAAAACCCTCAGCTTAACCCCAAACCTTGGCCCGTCTTCAGCTCTTCAGCAATGGATGGGATCCGACGATGTGGCAGCATGGGCAGTACGTGGGCCCATGGCCCTCGCCAGGAGATGGGGTTTCTCCCTAGGCCTGCCGAAGGCCCCAAGCAGCAGCACTGGAAGCTGCAGCTCGGGAAGGCCGGACGGCCAGGCCGACCTGAAGCAAGCAAAGCGGGCTGAAGAGGATGATGGGGAGGTTAGGGTTTGGGTTTAGGGGCGTGTTTGGGCTTGCAGAAGGCCCTTGAGATACTCGGGCAACTCCTGTTTTGATACCCCCGGGCTTCCACTCGCAAGTTCGCCGGAAGCTTCGCCGATTCCTTGCAGCGGGAGGGCATCTGTCTGCCTGACTGGCTGTTCGTAAGCCGGGGCGAGTCGCCCAGTTCCGCCACGAAGTGGGGGAAGCACACAATATGCTATACTCTTTGCCTACCAGAACACTTTTTTGGTAGGACCCTACTGTTTTTTGCAGCCAAATCCTTACAAAACCTTACAAAACAGTAACTTCTGGTAGGTTCAGGTTTGGGTACATGGCCCTTGAGGCGTACACTATCCTTAAACCCTATATAGACACATTTTTCTGCTACTATCGATGTACTTAGGACCCTTTGCAGATAGAAACGTTATAGAACCATTGAAGTTCCCCGTATCCGTTTCGGTGCCCTTGTAAAAACCCTTATCATGTAAGGTACACGGGTCTAAACGCTGCGCCCAACAATTTGCCAACAATCCTGAACCCCTATACCCTTTTACACCTATCCCAAATCCCTTTAGCCCCTAAACCTCTAAACCCTTTAACGCGAATCCTTAACTCTGTTCGCTGCCCTTATAGAACCCTTGTCATGAACGCTAATCCCTGAATCTTCAATCCCTAAACCCCTAGAACCCCTTCACCCTAGTCCCTAACTCTACCGTTAAGCCCCTAAACCCTTAAACCCCTAAACCCCTTCTTCACCCTAGTCCCTAACTCTACAAGGCCATGAGGCACCCTTAGGGAACCCTTGTCATTACCGTAGACGGGCCCTTCGCCTACACCCTAAACCCTAAGCCCTAAGCCCTAAACCCTGAACCCTAAACCCTAAACCCCTAAACCCTAAACCCTAAACGACCCTGCCAGTTGTGTTGACGAGATGGGCAGTGACGGCGGTCGCCGGCGGCTAAGTATTCCTCGGGCAGGTCCTTAGGGCTTCTGGGTTTAGGACTTAGGGTCTTAGGGCTTATAAGGATTAGGGCTTATGGGGTTTAGGACTTAAGGTTTAGGGCTTCTGGGTTCAGGGTTTAGGGTTTGGGGGTTTAGGGTTTGGGGTTTAAAATGGGGTTTAGGACTTAGGGTTCAGGGTTTAGGGATTAGGGCTTGAGGTTTAGGGCTTCTGGGTTTAGGGCCTCTGGGTTTAGGACTTAGGGTCTTAGGGCTTATAGGGTTTAGGGTTTAGGGCCTATGGGGCTTAGGACTTAGGGTTTAGGGCTTAGGGCTTAAAGGGTTCAGGGTGTAGGGCTTATCGGGTTCAGGACTTAAGGTTCAGAGGGTTTGAGTTTTAAGATGATTCTACGGTTCAAGACCCGACAGCTTTGATAGAACACCGTTATGCAACCCATGTAAATTCCTAAGCCCTAGGCCCCTTGAAAGGGACCTTGTCCTAAGGCTGCGATTTTGCATTTGGAGCTACCCTCAAATGCTCTAGACCCTATGTTTGGTTTGTTTTGCTTCCCCGAAATTGGCGTGCCTAAGTCTGAATACTAGGGACAAGGGCCTCCTTATTATGACCAGTTTAGTGGGGAGTCCCAAACCCGAAGCCCGAAACCAAGAAATCTAAATAGAAGTAATTCACCAAGAAGCCGCAGATGCCCAAACATGACATGTCAAAGAAGGCGCGCCTACTGATTACAGGTCCCGAGAGCGTAGGTTTGCGCGAGGGTCCGAAGCGCCTTCAAGATTTGGGAACTTGGCTTTAAGATGACGGGAGTGTACTGGAGAAGCCAAAATACTTACCAACTGTATTACTGAGGGTTCCTCATTACAGTTACACTATAATAGTCATACTATAAACGAGCCCCAAACCCTGCTTCTAATTTCTTAATCTAAGGCCTACAATACCTAGTGCAGTGTGGACGGTGTGGACGATAAGCCAGGTTTTAGTTTGGGGGTTTTCAGTGCAGGGGTCCAAGCCCTAAACCCGAAGCCTTCAAAACATCCAGAAATCTAAAGCCTTAAGCCCGAAACCTTCAACAAATCCAGAAATCTAAAGCCCAAACCCGAAACCTTCAACACAATCCAGAAATCTAAAGCCTTTTATTTCCCTGGAATATTGGGGAAGCAAGGCTATGCGACTGTTTTGTCAGCGTATTCAGGAGTTGGGCTGCAGGGTTTAGAGTTTTCAGGGTTGGGGGTTGAGGGTCTTCGGCTGAACAAGAGGAACCCTAAACCCTAAACCTTCAAACCCCGAAACCCTTTAAACCCTAAGCCCCTTAAGCCCCTGAACCCTTTAAAGCCCCTGAACCCAAAACCCTAAACCTTACTTAAACCCTAAACCCAAGCCCCAAACCCTATCCCCCGAAACCAAAACAGTCTATTTGAGAACAGTAACCCAGAGGGTCCATATATACTAGTATTATGGAATTTAGGTCCCCAAAAACCTTCCTAATAATGGTTTTGGGGGACTTAAGTCCATAATCGCAGTGTATGTGGACCCTCTTGGTAAACTCCACTCCATTCAGGCCCCCCTAAACCCTAACCTTATATAAACCCTAAACCCAACCCAACCCCTATACCAAAAGGGTCTATTTGAGAACAGCAAACTCGAACTCCTCCATTCAGGGCGGCGCTCCGTGCGAAGATCGCTGAACCCAACACCGCAGCTCGGATACTTAAAGCTCGGCCCTCACCCAGAGACTCCAAAACCCCCTAATTAAGGAAATATACCTTAAGATATAAATATAATGGGAACCCTAATAAGATTTACGGTATACTCCTTAATTAAGGAATATACCTTAAGTTCTAACGGGAACCCTAATATAAGATTTACGGTCTGTTCCTTAGTTAAGGGGTGTTGGAGTCTCTGGGTAGGTGGGGTTTGCAAGGGGATCGTCGGTGTGTGTGCTTTTGAAGTTTAGTGCTTTAAGGTTTCGGACTTAGGGCTTCGAGACTTTTGGATGTTTAGGTGGGGCATTCTTCAACTGAGGGTTTTCCGGGGCATCCTGAGAACGAGGATTCGATTCCGTTGGGTTTGTATGGTGATTTCTGTCACGAGATCTTTATCATGAGCATCTCACGTTTCTATTGTATCGCTTCTTTGCTTGAAACAGACACACACACACACTGACACGGGCTTCAGCTGGTTTGGGGGGTGTAGTTTGAGAGAAGCGACGCATTCAGCATCGTGGAATGAATCCAAGAGTCGAAACCAAGAGGGTCCACATATACTACTACTATGGAATTAAGTCCTCCGAAACCATCATTAGGATGGTCTTTGAGGGCCTAATTCCATAATGCTAGTATATGTGGACCCTCTCTCTGGGAAAGTTCTCGTAGGGTTTCATGGGCTACTTGCGCGGACTTATAGGTATGGTGGGTTTAGGAGGGGCTTTCCGGTTCCAAAGCTTTGTGCTTGCCTTATCAAGCAGAAGTAGAACCTGTCTTCTTCGGAAGGCCTCTAGACCCTAAACCCCCAAAACCGGACAGTACCATTGAAGTAGGATATGGGACTTTCCGAAAACTAGGGTACCTTATTTTAGGGTCCTTATAATAAGGATCCTACTACTTAGGGTACTATACTAGGGTCCCCTAATGTTCGGAAACCCCCATATGGGTATAAGAGCCTTTGACCGAGGACAGAAGTGCAGGAGCCAGCGCGAGAGGTCGGGAGAGGCCTGTGCACATGTCAAGGTTTAGGGTTGAAGGGTTTAGGGTTCACTAAACCCTAAACCGTAGGGGCTGAGTACGTAACCTTTAACCTTTTGGGGCTTATATATCCTACTATAATTTAAAAAGTTAACCTTGTTTGGCTAGGGTGCTCAGCCCCTTAGAAACCCTAAACCCTTTCCCGAGAGGTTTATCAGGGTGTTAGAGGGTTCTCAGGGTGTGTTTGAAGAGTTGTATTTAGTCTTTATCGGGCTATCGGGCTCTATAGGGCCCTGAGGCCTAGAGTATGTGCCCTTCAGTTTCCCGAAGATATTTTGACATCATATAGGGTTTAGGGTTTAGAGTTTAGGGTTTAGGGTATGTTGGGGTATATCTATATATATATATATATGTATATATATATATATACATATATATCCCAACATGCCACTGTAAATCATGATCAGAGGACTCTATATTTATATAGTACCCGGACCTTAGGGAGGGTCTTTGGTGCAAAGTTTCCATGGTCCAGGGAGGATTTTTTCGCCTCTGGTTCCTGGGGAGACTCCAGATTCCTTCTAGTGGACCCTCCATTTCCTTCTACTTGGGGCCATGAAGCTCCCCAATTGAAGGGTACAAGAAGGCTTCTGCTTAGCAGCAGTTATTCGGAATATGGGGGGGATTGAATCAATTTTGGGTCCCTGTTTAGGGTCCGTGTCTATAGAAAGGCCACTACTACTGCGTAAAGAGAGTTCTACAGAAGGATGCCTCATTTTCCAAAGCGCCCATTTCTTGATGAAGGGTTGCTGACATGGAGAAATTTGACAATCTCAGTAAAGACCCCGGTAGGAGGAACTTTTGATGATACAAATCCTGCGTTACCTTAAAGGACCCTAAACCATGGTAATTATGGTCTATTCCTTATTATGGGACATGCAGGCTTTCTATCATCAACCGAAGGTCTTTCGAGGAGCCTCCGAAAGGGGATCCCGACGGTTCGAAAACTGTGGGCCTTGCCTCAGGGCCTGAGGTTGTTGAGTTAGGGTTTAGGGTTTGGGACTGAGTACAAGGACCCAGTAGCCTCAATACTGCTGATGAGATGAATCCTGCAGTGCCTTAAGGACGCTAAACTATGGGAATTACGGTCTATTCTTTTAACATATGGGTACTGCAGGATGTATATCATAGAACCGTACTAAAGCTCACACAGAATCGTCGTACTTGCTTGATGCTCGTATAAATGGCTACCCAAGGCCCTGGCAAACTGAATCATGCACACCCCACCGAAACTTAAGGCCCTGGCCATCAAGCCTATCAAGTTCCAGGTTTCCCAGTAAGACCCTTTTGCCCTTTTTCTTTTTGGGTTCCTTTAATTTCAAACCAAATACAGTAGTAGGAAAAGGGCACCTTACCTCTAAGGGGCTATTGGGAAACCAAGAGTTGCTGCCACAATATTACAGAAAAAAGCACACCACCGTCTAATCTCTTGCAATGGCATGACCCATGAAGGGCTCCTCATAGCCCAGCTCGAGACTCTCTAATTAGATGGGTAGCTGTCAAACCCGTGGCCCTTTTTTAAACTCGTGGCCCTTTTCTGAACCCTAGATAAATCATCCTAAACCCTAAACCCTAACTCATTTAACACGGCGTCCTAGAGTTTGGGAACCCGAAAAGGGATGTCTTTGACTTGTACCTTCAAGCCTATGCAGCTCTACCACAGTATTACCGTACCTAAACCCTAACCTATAAGCCCTAAACCCGCAACCCTAAACCGTACCTGTGACTCCAAACCCTGCAAAATAGGACATGACCCCTTAATTCGAGGGTAGAACCATTGAAACGGCTGGTTTTTGGATCCCCAGGTATCGTCTAGGCTTGGGGTAGTGTCAGGATCTCATTGAGGGTTCCTTCTAAAAGCGCTCTACTGTGGGCTTGATAGTGGTTCCCACTAGGGCTCTGTTTGGGGTTTAGGCCTTTAGGGTTCAGGGTTTTAGGGTTTAGGGTTTAGGGTTTAGCTGGGAGATGTGTCTGACTTGCGCAGGGGCAAAGCCGATGATGCGAAATCGGTTGGGCATGAAGGCCGGGAGATCCCCTACTGTTGGTGATATAAATCCTGCATTACCGCAAGGACCTTAAACTATGGAATTTGGTACAGTCCTTATTATTTTGGGTCATGCAGGATTTATCTCATTAACCATGGGTCCTTCAAAGGTTTAGGGTTTAGCGTTGGGGGTTTAGGGGCTGAAAAACATCGAAGCTAGAAAAAAGCCTGAAATTACTCCGACTTTTTTGAGGGTTCCATATTCAAGATACAGTATGTTGTGGTATGCTTTATCCCAAACCCTCCTGCAAGGGATCTGTTAATGGATTGTGGAGCTGAGGGCTTTAGAGTTCTAAGCGGTTTCTGTAGGGCTGGTTCTCAGGCAATACGCTTACACTCATTTTTTGACATTTTTGAGAGGGTGTGCTGGACTTGAGCTTAATAATGGGAGAAAGGGTTGAGTGTCCTTGTCATGATGGGGAAGCTACTCTAAATTCGAGAGAACACCTGTGTTGCCTGTACTTCCAAGCTAAGCAGCTAGATTTCACGTCACAGGGTTCAGGCTTTAAAGGCGTAGGGCTCAAGGCTTATGTTCAGGGCTCGATTTCGTTGAGTCCAAGTTGTAGCAACTGGTCATTGTTGACATAGCATAGCGTCAGTGTCACTTCTGCGAGACCCTGCACGAATTGGTACCAGTCCAATATAGTACCAATATAGTACCAACATGGCAGCAACTACAACCTCAAACTTCAGTCTGAAACAGAACAGTAGCCTGCAAACCGGATACCCCCTATTACAAGAATGCAGGCAAGAGCAAGCTTCTGATGCTCTAAACCCTCTAAGCCCTAAACCCCCAGACTCCCTAAACCCTAAACCCCAAACTCCCTAAACTCCTAAACCCCTAAACTCCCTAAACCCCTAAACTCACCAAACCCCTAAACTCCCTAAACCCTAAACTCCCTAAACCCCTAAACTCCCTAAACCCTAAACTCCTTAAACCCTGAACCCCTAGACCCCTAAATTCTCATCCCACAACCCGAAAACCTGACTTTTTTTCCGAGGCTCTTCTCCTTGTGCCGGATAGCAGGCTGGCAGTGGTTTCGTACAGAACACTTCTGTAGGGACTTTAGTGGGGAGGTTTTCGGGCTTGTAATTTTATGTGGAATTTTTTTATATACACATGCACATGTACGTGTAGGTGTATATGCATATGTATCTGTATACCGCTCTGTATATGTATATGTATAAAGACATGTCATGTCGTGTCATGTCATGTCATGTCGTGTCATGTCATGTCATGTCAGGTCATGCCATGTCAAGTCATGTCATGTTATGTCATGCCACGCATTGTCATGTCATGTCACTGCAACGAATGCAGTGCCAGGCACCGCAGAGCACAGTACCGTAACGTACTGTAATGCACGCATATCTTGAACTCGGCGAACTCCCACTCCTGAAGACGCCGTTGGGGACATCATGTAATTGAATGGAATGCACCCAAAAAGTCCCTTTAAAACCAGTAAAGCCTGCTCCGAAATTGGCCAGGCCGGTGAACTACGTCGTCTCACACCTCTTGGATGGCGAGCCTTGGATTTTGGAGCTTCAGGAATCCTATAAGCTCGCACGCTCCGAACCCATCGTGACATACGTATTATGCCATGCTATGCCATGCCGCCCTTTGGCATGAATCACATGTTTCACTATGGTATGATGTAGCACAGGTTAATGGTGACCGTGCAGTCTGATCTCCTGCACAGTTTTGGTGTAGCATCACAAGGCCGTCTTGGGTGTTGAGGAGGACTGCAAGAGATATGATATTGCTCAGAACATCATACAATGCAAACTACAAGCATGTACGCATGTCATTGTTTGTCAGATACATTCAAGCGGGAGAAAAGCTGCTGGTTGACAGTATCAACATACTGTGAAGGCTCCTTTAAGGGTTCTATATAAAGGTCCTAGCAGGGGTCCTGTTTTGGGGTTTAGGTTTAAGGCTCTCAGGGCTAAGGAGCCCGAGAGGTAGCACGCTTCAGACGATCGCATCTGGCAGTAGCGCGTGCACTGTTGTGGCCAAGCCTCTTTGGTGCTAGGATGTGGGCGTGGGTGTCTTCCAGACCTATATAAGCCATTCTAAGCCGAGACCCCTAAACCCTGATTAAACCCTATACCGTATACTCTAAACCCTTTTCACTTAACCCTAGACCCTAAACCCCGATACCCTTAACCCTATACCCCCTAAATCTTACATCCCTAACCCTATACACCTGTGACCCCAAACCCTACAAAATAATAGGTTATACACCCCTTAATTATATAAAGGGTAGAGCCCCCTAAAACGGTAGGGTTTTGGATTTTAAGTCTTTAAACCTCTACACCTCTCGGACTCCTCAGGCCCCTTGGGCCTTAAACCTAAACCCCCCCAAAAGGACCCCGTCTATAGAGCCTTCATACGGTTGGTGTTATAAATCCTGCATTGCCCATAATAAGGAATATACCATAATTCCTGTAGTTTAGGGTCCTTAAGGTAATGCAGGATTTATATCATCAACAGTAGAGCCCTTAAAGGGGCCTTTGTAGAATCCTCTAGACGTCCCGATTGCCGAAGAATCATCTAGTCTCCCCACATCCTCACCTACAAAACTACTATCCTGAACCCAAGTGCCTAATTATAAGGTCTATACAACCCTTAACTTCGTTCTCCAATACCCAACCTTTAAACTTTCGGGTTTTTATTTTTTGTAATTCAGTAACAATCCGACAGTTTAACCTTTATTTCCCTGGGTTATTGGGGAACTATACAACCCTGAAAGCCATGTGCCTAATTTTTTCGGTCCATAAAGACCTCAAAGGAAGCCCTCAGCACCGCAAACTAGGTTTCCCAGTAGGAGCCCTTTTGCTTTTTGGGTTCCCTTTCTTAAATCCAAAGAGTAGGAAGAAGGGCACCCTTACTTCTGAAGGGGCTACTGGGAAACCTATGAGGCCAGGTCTCTGAGTCCAGGGCACTTGTCTAGGGTTTAGGGTTTAGGGTTCAGGGTTTGGGGTTTAGAGTTTAGGGGTTAGGGTATTTAGGGCTTGTAGGGTTTAGGGTTTAGGGTTTGGGGTTTGGGGTTTACGGTTTGGGGTTTAGGAGTGCGCGAACAAAGCACAACTCGCTGAGGAAGCGACGGCGCTGGACGACGCGAAGCGGCGCGGGGCTGTGGTCATGGCGAAGATGCGCTGCCCCGAGGGTTCAGGAGGAATCTGGAGGTTCTTGGAAGGGTTTGCTGCAAACGGGTAGTTCTCTAAATTCGGATCCCTTTAGGCCTTTGATAAGGGTGCCGTACTATATTGGGATTGGGGACTTACAACGGGACCCTAATTTAGAGAAGTACCCATACAGATTATGAGGCTTTGTAGGACTTGAGAAAGGTGTTGCAAGCCTTGATAAAGTGTCTGTGTAGATTTGTAGGAGGGTGTCGCAGATGTGGATGCGGATTGTTCTAGGAGTCTGCAAAGCATCATTTTTCCTGGGGCTAAGGGCCTTAAGGGTTTCGAGCCTTTCCGTTCAGGGTTAAGTTTGCTGTTTCTGCCTGGGGCCTTCGTAGGCAACCTAAACCCTAAGCCCTAAACC